>JANDJT010000050.1:4848370-4866236 GCA_024331685.1 Stegophilus panzeri
TGTGTGTGTGTGTGTGTGTGTGTGTGTGTGTGTGTGTGTGTGTGTGTGTGTATGTGTGTGTGTGTGTGTGTGTGTGTATGTGTGTGTGTGTGTGTGTATGTGTGTGTGTGTGTGTACCTGGATTTAGTAGTCTTCCAGTCTTCTGTGCATTCGACATGTTTTAATGAGATGAGTTTTGAGTAAACCGTCGGTGCCTGCTAGAGTTTTATTTTTTAGTTTTGTTACGTCTTCAATACTTCAATCTCTTAGAAAACACTGACGTTAAAAATCTTGTGAAGTCTGTTCCACATTTCTTTGTCGTTTGTTTTCCCTCTCCCTTACAGAATGAATTAGTTTTACGTAGGTAAGTGGGTGAAGTTTATGTTTTACAGATGCACCTCTTTTTTATTTATTTATTTATTTATTTAAAAAAAAAAAAAAAATCCTCCATCCAGGTTGGTTTGAAATCCTCTCACTATAAACATCTGTATTTTATTTTTCCAAGCAGATGTTGTGTATTGAATTAGAATCTTGTTTTTCTGTTTTTTTTTACTTGTTCTGTGTACTCGGAGAGAACACTTCGGAACAACGGTTTCCACTCAACAAAGCCTCGTTTACGTTTGCATACGCCACAGTGTCGTGAAAGTAATTTTCTATAACTAAATTCACAACCCAGTAATATGACCATGTCTCCAGATGTTCCAGGGTTTGCAGGAGAATGACAGCTAGAATCTCACTCATCCTATTTTAATTCCCAGCCATCAGGATGCACGGAGTTTCATTTTAATTACAGAGATCATTCTGAGAAATGAGTACTGTCCATATGGTGCTTTTGTCCTTAATTGTCAGTATTACAGTCATACAAGACTGCATAAACTTTAATGAACTAATAATAATTTCCCCTTCTTTTTTATGGCTGTGTGTGTGTGTGTGTGTGTTCTCACGATGGTGATTGATGAAACGAATTGGCGAGTCACACTCTCCTGTTCCCCGATACAGTGTGTTCTAACCTCCTCCAACCCCCTCCTCCTTCCTCACACCCCTCCGTACCCCCCCCTGCAGGGCTCCTGCACACCACTGATGGTCACTGCCCTGCACCCCCCTGCAGCAGGAGTGCCCCCCCTGTACCCACTGCCCCTAGCATTGAGCCGTTCGTCTGCGATAGCAGGGCACCTGAAGCCGAGCACAGCCATGCTGGTAAAGCCGTGCCACGGCTCCCTCGCAGCCCCCTGCTGCTCTAAAACCTGTTCTCTCCTCCGCCAATCCCTCCCTCTCCTCTCCTCCTCTCCCCTCCAGCTCGCTCGAGGGGTAGCAGACACAGCATGATGGGACGCATGTGGCTTCATCCAGCCTGCGCTATTACTGCTACACACACACACCCCCACACCCCATATTCCACCCAGGAGTTGTTTTAGTGGTTAGGATTCTTCCAAACAAAAGAGTAGACTCTTCAAATACTAAATACGTATGTGGTATTATAAGACAAATGTCATGTGACCTGAAAGTATGCCTCTGTTGAAACAGTTTGTGTTATTAGGTTTCACGCTTGTTATATATGTAATTAGTGTGTGTACACTACCGGTCAAAAGTTTGTGGACGCTCGACTGAAACGTTTCTCATGATCTTAAAAACCTTTTGATCTGAAGGTGTGTGATTAAATGTATGAAATCGGTGTTGTAGACAAAAATATAATCATGCTGACGTATTCATTTCTTTCATTAGAAAACTAACATTTTATTTACAAAAAAATATTTTTTTAAACGGGCGACTCGGAGAGAAATATTCTGTAAAGCAGCCGATAAGAGTCCAGCGTCGGTGTGAACTCCTTTAATACTGTTTAAAAATCATCTCAGGGAAATTCCTCAAGAAATCAGTCGAGAAAATGCCAAGAATACATTTCTGGAAAATTCTAGACGAAAAGAGCGTCTACTTTGAAGATACTAAAATATTCAATTATTTTGATTTATTTTGGATTTTTTATCACAACATAATTCCCATAGTTCCATCTGTGTTACTCCAGAGTTTTGATGACTTTATTATTATTATAAAACGTGGTATGTATGTGTATGTATGTATGTATGTGTGTGTGTGTATATTTTATATATGAATGAATGAGTTTGTCTAAACATTTGACTGGTAGTGTATGGAGATAGACAGACTGATATATAGACATAGACAGATATACATACCGGTAGATAGACGGACAAAGACAGACAGAGAGGCGTGTTTTTTTGTTTTTTTGTTTTTTTTTTTCATAATTTTTTAAAAATTTTTAATTATTGTTATTAAAAGCAAATCATTCTGGAAAATCATACACCCCTTCTAATTTAATTTCTGCTCATAGGATCCCATTTTGACTTTTGAAAGTTCTACGGTGCGTCAAAGATATATGTTCTGCAAATTCCTGTCATAATTCGTGAATGGAAATATCTTCTGTTTCCAGCAGCCCTGGTGTTTTCTAGTGTTTCCAGGGAATAGTGGTACCTCTTACTTACTTACCTTATACATACATATCTGTATATACAAAAACAGACTTGGGCAGACACACACACACACACACACACACACACACACACACACACAGATCTCCCACTGATTCCCTCTTCCCTACAGTTAGTGGCCAGTCTTGTTAATCTGTGATTAAACTCATTAATCTGCAGCTTGACACAGTGTCCTGTGTGTTCTCAGCTCTGGTCATTATGTGAGCTGGTGTTCAGCCTGTCTGGTCAGTAAACACAGCTAGTAGTCGTGCAGAGAGGAAACAGAGTTAAAGACGTTAAAGACCTGCCGTCTGCGTAAAGAAGCGCGAGTAGTAGCTGATGAGAAGGTAATCGGAGAAATGTAATATTTGTAAAATGACTGGAAGATGTGTTAAACCTTCAGTCTTCATTTTTGTTTAACAAGTGAGAAAATGGTTCTTACTGTCTGTCTGATTAAAGAGGATTTCCGGATTTTCATTCAGCCATGTTGTGTTTGAAACGTTTGCCCTGAAGCGTTTATATTCGGAAATGATCCTAGATCGAAGCGGAACTGCTGGACCGCCTTTAATGTCACTGTGCGCATGGAAGTGGTCTGGAAGGACGTCGTGAGGCGAGAATTCAACCGCGCCGTGATTCTGATTGGTCAGAAAGTGTTGATTTTTTCGTTTTCTCTAACAGCAGCACTGACAGTAGTTCAGGCTACAAAGCAAACCATGGGTTTATATTAATGCACTCATTCAAATACGTTATCATTTCGTCACAGTAAGGGCGATCTCATAGGGACTTCTTTAGGGATGCAATCTCAGTCTAATAGTAAACAGACTTAAACAATGTCTGTTAAATTTGTTAAACAAATTTAACATTTGTTGATATGGTGACGTTTCCTGCGAGGAGACGTTTATTTGACATTTGAGGAAGGAGTCTCCAGTTTCAGCGCTTTTGTAGCAGTAGGTTTTGCACCACGGGAAAGTCTTCAGGATAAAGGAGTTTGCGCTTTTCGGTTTTCCTGTGACACGACGATCTGCATTTCTGTCCTATTAAAGTGTAGAACGTATATTTAACGTTTATGGGAGGAGTCTCCAGTGTCAGTAGCAGTCTGAGGAATAAAGCACTTCAGGACGTGGCTGTTTATAGTAAATGAATCAACTATAGAAAATGAAACTGTGTTTTGTGTTGGGAAGCAACACACCACCATATTGCTGAGTATTTTCCATTAACTGCATGTCCCAAATTGTTTCATTCCTTCCACGATCGACAGGTAGGGTATTCCTCTGGCAGAAAGCAGAAGTGTTTCTAGCAGTTAGTTCAGGGGAATGAAGGAGGGATGTGAACAGCAGGAGGATGGTCAGCTTGGCCTGAGAATTGTGTAGATTTAGGATTTCGATGTGAAAAAGAAAGAAAGAAAGAAAGAAAGAAAGAAAATGTGTGTTTTACTTCAATTCTCATCTCTTCACTGGCTTCAGTTCTGAAGTCTACTGGAGTGTGGATTGTTTTTCAACTTGTTGGTGGTTTTTAAAATGTATTTATTTATTTTGTACTGTTTACTGTTCCAATGTTTGGATGATAGAGTTTTAAGATTGTAAGATCCTGAGAGGAGATGCATACTTGGCACATCTTCTATCATGTAGCTGTTTTCCGAGAAAAACCATTTCCTATTTCCTGGTTCTTTCCCTGCTTTTCAACGCCCCCTTTTTTCCCCCTAGTTTTTCTTTACGCTTCTTTCTTTCGCCTCCTCGACATTTTTCCTCTGGCTCTTCTCTCTCGTCATTAGGGGGGTGGAATCACTCCTTCATGCTGGGATTTCCCAACACTTCCCATCTGGAACAGCTTCTTTTAGTTCCACCTACACGGTCTGAGGGAGCTGCTCCTAAAACTTGCCAGGTTTACAACGGTTTTCACCGACACTCTTTTCTAACAAACTAACAAAAGATCCAACTGTCATCGGGATACTAGCTCATTTTAGGTGTAAATTAAACACTTTTTTTTTTCTTCGGATGGTTTTTTTGTTGTTTTTTCTTTTCTGTACTATTGACTGGAGAGGAATGTTTCCTGAGCAACATCTGCTTTCTGTCAGGTTTCTGCCAGGCTTTTTGTTTGACTTTGTGGCATTACATTTAGAGAAAAAAATTTCCTCTTGTTGATTGTTTTGCGTGATTTTTTTGTTTTGTTTTGTTTTGTTTAGATTCATACTGAGCTAACATAATTATGTGAAGGAATTTTTTTTTTTTTTTCCCCATGTGATTTTTCTTCCAGGCTGTGGAAGACGTCACTCTGCACCCCGGCACCCTGAGCGCACTGAAAAAGCGCTGGGAGGCTGAACAACCCGTCTCCTCTGACCAAAGACCACACACTCCATCAGCTTACACGCCACCAAGATCTACAGACATGGAGAAGACACCACAGCGGGACGTAGAGGACAGAGACAGGTCCAACGTGCCTCTCAGCAGCCTCAAAATGATGTTCGAGAGCAAGGTGAGTGCTTGTGCCATCTCTGCACGCTCATCATAGACAGGAGTTTTTGAGCAATGGTGAATAAATAAAGAATAAACTTGACATAAAATGTGGATCTTTTTGCAAAGATCATGGTGTCTAAAACCAGTGATTAAAACAGTCAGTCTGTCTAAAGTTGTGTAAAAGTAAAACCTCACTAGCTACAAGCCATAGTGAAATGAAAATAAGCCTAATTAATTTAATTTGTTATGAGATACAAAATGTCCTGCGCTGTTACATCGTCATCAAAACAGAGAAGAGCACTTTCTATCACCTACTGTACCCGTGATATTTTCTTACAAATTTAGTTGGTTCTGTTTTGCAAAATATAAACGACCAGGATGCCAAAGTTACACCACTGTGACCCTGACCAGATGGTTACTAAGGATGAATAAAGGAATGAATGCTGTATGTTTGTTAATGAATGTGGCTTTTATATTTATTTAGCTTTCAAGCTTCATATCTGACCACTCACTCGCACACCTCCCACTTAGGCAAATTTTTTTCTCGAGTACCGCATGATCCCAGTCCTGATACAGACCTCTAATCTGAAAGAGATGCCCTGTCAAGCTTCTGAAAAACAAACAAATAAATAAATAATTAAATAAATAAAGTGCCTCATATTTGTACAGTTGAGGTCACAAGTTTACAGCTGCAAAATGTTCATTTAAAAAAAGAAAAAGAGGAATCATAAAGATTGCATTGTGTTTATTTAGTACTACACTGAATAAGCTATTTCACGTAACAGATGTTTACATATAGTCCAAAAGACACAATAATAAGATTCATTGATGCTCAAGAAGACTACATGATGCATTAAGAGCCAGGGGGGTGTAAACTTTTGAGCTGGATGATATGATCGGTGTAAATTGTTAATTATTTTGTCTTAAATATCTTATGTAGCTTCTGAAGGGCAGCTGAAATGAAACAAATAAGATCTTTAAACAAAATAATAACAATTTATGCCGAACATCCTGTGCAAAAGTTTACCCCCCCGGCTCTTAATGCATCATGCTGCCTTCTCGAGCGTCAGTGAATGTGTGCACCTTTTGTAATAGTCGTGTACGAGTCGCTCAGTTGTCCTCAGTGTGAAAAGACGGATCAAAGCATCATATAGCCGCTGTAAGAAAAAGAAGTCAAATATGCAGAGCTTGGAGGATTTTTCTGAAGAACAGTGGGCAGTTTAACTTCTCAGGACGAACAAGGGACTCGTGAACAACTCTCACTAAACATAAATACGATGAAAGTCGATGATCATCCAGGTAACAAGACACAGTATTAAGAATCGAGCGTGTGTAAACTTTTAAACTGGTTCATTTGTGTAAATTCAGTTATGATTGTATCTTTGGGACTATATGTAAACATGTGTTATGTGAAATAGTTTACTCGGCGCGGTACTAAATAAAAACAAAATGCAATTTTTATGACCCTTATTTAAAAAAAAAAAAAAAAATGGAGGTATTAACATTTTACAGACCTTAAGACTTCAACATTATCTGTTCATTCCGACTAATTCATTTGTATTCGGTTACATCGGTAGCGCTTAGCATTCGGTCCGAAAGCTTGCTTGAAACATTTTTCTCAGCAAAAAATACTTTTCAGTTTGCTGTACCTTTTTGCTGATGAATCCAAAACGCACTAAACTCCGGCAAGTCTGTGAGGCTTCAGTAAACATGAGATTATGAGTTTATACCGCTGACTTAAATCAGAACCGGAGCGAAGAATATAAAACAGGCTGCCAGCGGGAAAGAGGAAATAAACTTTCATGTGTAGTCTTCCCTTCATCAACGGTAAAGTTTACTCGAATGATCTGAGTCATAACCCGGAGACAATGAAGCATTGTGTCTTTTCTGAAAGGATTTGTGGCCTGTGAGGAAAAAACGAGGAATGAAGTAAAGATGAGACGATAAAAATGTAAATAATAGGAAACTATATAAGTATTACTTGTACACATTTAACCCTTAATTCAGTTTGCAGTCTGATCTTCCATGTCCCCATTGCAAAAGTCAATTCCGGGCTCGGATAGGACTAATCAGCCATCTCCGAACCCACTCCCACTTAAACCGATGACACTGTGTGGTCCTCATCGACTTCGATGGACGATTAAGGAATGAATGAAGGAAGGAAGAAATTCGTTTTAGATTCATCATTTATCCATAGCTTTGAGTTTATTGCTCATTAAAGGAACGTGCAAATATAAATTTCCTTATTAGCATATGTTATTTTGTCTGCCTTCTCCTTATATTTGCATACATTTCTGTGAGGTCAGGAGTCTTGATCCTCCCCATATGGACACACCGAGAGAACACACTCCGCTTTTACAGAGTGATGATGCAGCCTGGAGGTCACAAGCAGAGGTCATAGAGCTGAGGATCCGTGTGCAGTGTTGCTCCCTGGGGTGTTGTCATGGGATCAGGCTTCACATGAGCACAACACGCACTCGCAAGCATCTTAGCAAAGCCTGCCGTTTTCTGTGCTAGCTGGAGGGAAGATCATGAGGGAGGCACAGAGAGTAGAGCTTAGTGTATTCGTTTGCTCTCGGTGGTGAGGCTCTGGTGTGCTTGAGAAAGGCATTTAATACTTAATTGCTCAGCTGGGTCAAGTGATAACTCGGTCTCGGGCAGATATAAATTTCCTGTCAGAACAGTGTTTTATTAACATTACGAACTGACAAATATTTATGAGCTATTTGAGGAAATTTAAAAGGCTGTAAATTTCACGTTCGCTTCATGATTCGATATGGAGGGACGGCGTTCCAGTTCAAACTGGCTACATTTTATCCGGAAATAAAGAGGGTTTCTATCTTTTATCCGCTCGAAAGCCTACGAAAGCAAGTTCCGCACTACACCTAGAGGGGATATTCTGCGTGTCAACACAATGTTGACTTTCATTGGCCTTAATACCTACAGGCTGCAGCCAATGGGAACGCTTCTCTATCAGCACACGCCCTCACAGGCCCGATCAAACCACCTCAGGGAAGTTAGGAGGCTTGACGGAGCCGAAGATCTTAACGGAAACAGTTACTTTAACAGATGCGATGGTAGAAGCTTTGATATGGGTAAAGCTACGTGTACGTACCCGAAATGATCCAGATTTAATCTATTTTGATTCGATTTACTTAATTACTTTGGACCACCTGGTGAAAAAAGCTAGGGGAGAGAGGGCAGAGGGTCGTGATGTGGAAGATGAGGATGAATGAGCAGTGTTTGTTTTGTGCCACGTGTAATTCAAATGCAAATCCCCCATAAAATGAGTACATACTTATTTCCTATTGTAAGCGTATAATTCCTTACAGCTGGATTGAAATCTTTAAAAGCAGTTTTCACTGGATTTGAAAATGCTAGCGTGTTACTTGTGGATGAGCTGCATGTACAAGTACACATGTACATTTACAGTTCAGGAAAGTCTGTAGAACTTACAAACTTCTATAGTAGAAAATGTCAAAATTAGAGCATGTTTTTCTGGGTCTTTCACCCATTTGATTTGGTCCTCTTATACTGCTCTTACTCATGTTTTGATGTTTATTAGTGAAGAATAACCTGTTTTTCTGGGGAAATCTGGGTTGCCGAAATTGTAGAAATTGAAGATCTGTACATGTTTATGAGATTTTCTAATGTATTACACGTAGTATGAATTATATGCGACTGAAAGGGGAGGGCATTGAAAAAGGGTTTAGCGTCTGATTAAATTTCAGCCATATGTTGCTGCTTGACTCTTGGGTGTGGCAAGTGGGGGTAGGGGTGGGATTGAGGGGTATAATGAGTCATGATCATGTCATGGTTTTATTTCTACACAACACTGAAGATTTCGATTATTGAGACCGTACATGATGACAAAACAGTAGCTCGGAAAGGGCGCTAATGTTTTGCGTATAAGGAAATGGGATTGATTTTAAAGTCATCTTTAATGTAATTGTTCGAGATCGTGTTCTTCCGGACTGTTGGTGGATATCATGTTAAAATGGGACTTTAATGTTAAAATTAAATGTTAAATGTAATTTCTAGTTCTTATAGTGATGTTAGAAAGCAAAAAGGCGCTCTTTCTTTTTTTTTTTTTTTTTTTTTTTTTTTGGAACACAACCCACGTCGGCTGTGTCTCAGATCCTCGGGCTCTTTTGTACGTTGGCTTAGTGTAAGAGTTCTTTGTCTTCTCCGATCCCCCGCTTGGGCCGTGCTCTTTGTGCTGCGTTTGCCTCCTGCTCTCCTGGTGTCACAAGCTCAGTCTGGAGTCCCACCTCATGCCTCTCTGATTTGAACCCCCTCTCTGAAAGCTTCACCAGCTGCTCAGCACATCTCCCCTCCTCCTCCTCCTCCACACACACGCACACACGCACACACACACACACACACACACACACACGCGCACACACACACGCGCACACGCAGCTCTGTCGAAGACTCAGGAATCAGACTGAGGCCTCTTTTATTAGGTAAGATACAAGACTCCAGGACTGCTAGGAGTGGCTTAAAACAGATACTTGTAGATGTTTTCAGACGTCAGTGTATAAACTGCTTCGCTTCTTTTTCTTGTCTGGTGAGTTCATAATGGTACGGTCTACTTTAAGACTTTTATTCATTTTTATATTGAATGAATGAACGTTGCCTCTGGAAACAGTCTAAAATGAAAGCATAATCCTCATTTAATTGTTCCTTGTAAATTTGTTGTTGCTTGAGTTGTAGTTTAGTTTTGTATAATATGACAGCTGACCGTAAAATTGTGTGGTTGGTGCAGGACTATTTTTAATTTAACTCTCTAAAGCAGAAAATGGAGCGTTGCTATTTTCTGTGATTAAATCCAGGGGAAAACTCGTCCAAGGTGAAACCTCTCACCGTTTGCACTGAAATAGTTTAAAACGTATAAAAATGTACACACTAGAAACGAGGGGAAAAAAACAATGCAATTTTAAATAAAAATATGAATCTAAATAAATGCTTAGAAAAAAGATATAATGTACACAAACATAAATTATGTATTTATTTAATATATTAAATAATTATTATATAAATATACTATATGGCACTGAAGCAAAAAAACCTTTTTTTTTTTTTTTTAAGGTTTTGATTTTTTTAATGTTTATCTTTAAAAAAAAAAACCTTTGTTTTTTAAAAATAAACCTTTAAATTAATTAATTATTATTTATTATTATTATTATTATTATTATTATTATTATTATTTATCATTTATTTAAAATATTTTCTCGCTGTTGATGCACATGCACGGCAGTTAAATGCAGTTTTCATTAGCACAGAGCAGATTAATCCCGTGGTTTGTGCAGCTGTGCGATGTCCGCTGGTCTCCCGACAGAGCAACATGCGAGTCTGCGATACAGCTGTAGAAAAGTGAGACTGACCGATTTAAGTTTAGCGAAACAGAAGAAGGAAGTACTGATGATGAACCCCAGCCAGTCATGTCTTCTTCAAAACCATCTACCCACAAATCTCTCATGGCTTTGAACAGGAACTAAGCAAACTAAACAAGCTTTGTTCATCTGAAGAACCTGCTGTTGAACTTGGACAGTAGATGTTCTCCTGCTGCTTATTATTTATCTGCACTCACGTGACCTTTCTTCTCCGCTTAGCACAGAGCAGACTAATCCCGTGGTTTGTGCAGCTGTCTAATGTCTGCTGTTCTCCCAACAGGTCCAGGTGTAGAGGCGGGCTGGGTTTTGGGGGACGTGTTTGTGTGTGTGTGTGTGTGTGTAGAGTGGCTAGACGCTGGTGTCTGCCAGCGTGTCCGTTATCCTGAGCTCATTAGTGGATTATTAACGGCCTGCAGGATAGCACTGGACTCGACCCAACTGTTTGTAGTTTTTTTTGTTGTTGTTTTGTTTTTTTGAATGACTGTGCTGCAGTTTTCATATAATCAGTACAATTTCAGTATAAATGGAAATAGTCCGTTCTCATTGTAAGAACAAAACACTGGGGGGGTGTGTGCTGTTCTCGAAAAGCAATCAACGATCATTTGCTGGGATGCGGTCAGACGCGAGAAGTTACTGCTACTACCCTGAAGTTGATTTCTTTTCTTATAACAGCATGTCCACATATAAAGCAATTTTCCAGTGCTAGCAATTTGTATTTTATTAACGAACATCATGTAATACTTTTTATCCGTTTATAGTAACGTTTAATGTTGTGGAACACCCACGAATCAAGTTGATTCCTGTTCTCGCCTGCTATAGTCAGCCATCGCTTCACCAGCCTCTGTTTTTTTTTGTTTGGGTTTTTTTTTTTTTTTTTTTTGGTTCTCTTTCTTGAACTTTTTTAATAGTTAAACAGTTCCTGAAGCTCGTCATATTACCGGCAAAGCTCAAACTCTGACTTGGACAAAGCACTAACACCGGAGACTCCTTCCATAAATGCCAAATAAACATCTCCTCACACAAATCTATATTCGGGCAAGTACATGAATATCAACTGTGAAGCCAGGACTATTGTCAGAGCTGCTGTTCTAGAAAACGAATGAAAACGTATTACACGTTTAACCCACGTGTATGTGCTGCATGTATGTCGAGAGGTGAAATTCTCCCATTTATATATTTTCACGCAACTGTCCTCTAACGTGGTGCAAGCTCCTAGAAACCTCCAGTCTTTTATTGAGCTATAATACAGTGCAAGCGTTCTTCAGTCTCCTTTTCTTGATTAAACCATCGCTAATCTAGTGTTTTGTCTGCGCAGGTTTCTGGAGAGTTGGTACAAACATCAGGAAGTGGCCTTGACAACATGGAATTCGGAGAAAAAGGTATAGGAAAAAAAAAAAAAAAAAGAGAGCAAATGCGATTTGTTTTCTTTCCATCCATGAGTCAGGATCAAGAGAGGAAAGGGCTGAAGGCTGACTTTAAGTGATCTAGTGCTTGCTGTGGAAATGCCCGTTTCCTATTCCTAATCTGACCTTGTGTCCTGCACACACACTCTCTCTCTCTCTCTCTCTCTCTCTCAGGAGCGTTTGAGACCATGGTAGAGACCACGCCCCTCAGGCAGAGAATGGCGCTTTATCAGGCCGCAGTGTCGAAACTAGACGTGTCCTCTTCCTCTTGTGTGAGTGTCCTGCTTTATCACCTCTCTTTAATCATTTAGTCTGATTAGTTCAAGCCACTATCTGTGCTCAAGTCAGGTCTCGTGAAGTTGCTCTGCTTCCTTTTGTCTCGTCGTCTTGGTTAAGCAACTTTGTGACCTGTTTTTTCACCTCGCTCAGGGCCAGAGTGAAGTGGACATGGAGACACGTGCTTATAGCGTCAAGCAGAAGGAAAACGTCCCTCCGTTCTCGCTTGATGTGGTATGTGCTGCTGCTGGATTGTGTTTTGCCTGTAGAGGGCACCATTTCTGTTTTTTTTCACTGCTTATATGTCTGTGTTGTGGCAGATCTCCACCCCCGAGCCTGACAGCAGGAAAGCTCCAACCATGGATAACAATGGTGAGGACCTTTTACACTTCCTGCTGTTTGTTGGAAACTTTTTTTTTCTTTTTTTTTTCCTTCTCCCTCTTTTTATTGTGTTAATCATGTAAGGAATAGAACATAACAGGAAAACAATCAACAGTGGGGGCGGTGTGATGCGGCTCAGTGTTATTCCTCCAATTATATACCGCAACAGTTTGTATTTTTAATAAAGATTGATGCACTGTACTTTTTATCCATTTCTAGTTATATCTACTGTTGTCAAACCTAGATAGTTCCTCTAAGTTGTTCCCTCACTTGCTTCTGCTTTTCTCTCTCTTGAAGTTAATAAGAGGGGGGGAAAAAAAAAACCAGCTTATCATGTTACTGAGAAATCCTGAAGACTCTCCCATGTCTGAAAACCTACCGACACTGGAGACTCCTTCCACAAATGTTACACGTCCCCTTGCAGAAAGCTTCACTATGATCAGCGATTTATATATTTTTCTTTTGTTAAAGGTGGTATAATTAGGTAAGGTTAGTCATTTTGTTTAAGATTATCTCTCTCTTTTAGCTCGAAGATGATGTTTAAATAGGTGGGTTAGGCATTCGATTTGTTTTTTTGTTTTTTTAACTCCTTGAGCCCGCCCATGTTCACAAAGCTCCGCCCCCAAGATCTACAGTGGCCCTTTCAAGCACTTTAAAATGCGAGGCCCATTCAAACACAAGCATTCCAGACCAGAAGTCAGTTTTCCGAATGAGTTATCTCGGCCATGTAATACTTTTTGTCCTATGAGCGTGGCTTAAACCATTATTTCTGATCATGTTCTACATATTTTTTGCAGGTTATTTGTACAAGTAAACAAAAAAACAAAATCAACTATTGCACCTTTACATAACAACATCCCTTTTAATCCATGTGTTATTAGGCATAGATTATTCTGTGAGAGATGCGGTTACTCAACAAATACGCCGATACTTTCTGACCAATCAGAATCGAGAATTCGGCAGCGCTGTGGTATGAGATACTAATATGACAAATACGTGTGTGAATAAGGAGCAGGATTCAACAAGGGTGTGTCAGACACATTACTGGATCATGAGGTTTGACGTCTCCTGTAACCTGAATCCTGTGCTGAGGTATAAGGTGCTAATATTATTGTGTGTGTGTGGGGGGGAATTGCTCTGTCGTGTAGCAGGTTACCTGAGACGTCCTACCCTGTGATCAAACAATGTGTTTAACACACCCTTGTTGACTTCTCACAGCTTTGGGAAATCCATGCAATCTATAACAGCGGGTCTGAGAGTAGTTCCATCTGTAAAGTAAATCACGGGTTTATATTGATGCGCTCGTTCTAATACATTGTCTCTATAGTACAGGGGTTCCCAAACTCCTGTACTGTCCGAAATCACTCAAATTTGACATTTCGACTTGGAATAGCGATGGACGGGGATCTTTCGGCTCTGATGTGCGAGGACTCTTCTTTTTGGTTTTTAGTCACTTGCTTCGCACGTACAGACGTTACTGACATCATCAAATGTTCACGTGTTACAGTCGTCATGTATTATAAATGATATATTTTTTAAAATGTCGAGCGTTCAAGGCTTGGGGTCAGAGAAAATCCTTAATACCCATTTGACGTCATGTGCCCAAAAAGTTTGAGAACCCCTGCTGTAGTAACAGGGACTTGATTAAGGTGGACACGCCACATAGACTGGTATAAATAAAAGGAAAACTTCATAAGGAAAGGTGTAATCGTTGATTTGGTGAAGCTTTCTGTCAGGACATGTTTGTTACTAAAGAGACTACAGCTTCAGCTACATTCATTTATTTAATTCCACAGACGTGATCAAAAAATACCTTGTAGTGTAACGGAATAAAACACAATCCTGTCGAATGACACGTACCGCATTATGAAATTCACTTGCTCCTTCTAGTGTTTTCACTTTGATGTTGCGTCATAAAGCTTTTCCTCTTTCAGCAGGCTCGAGTGCGGCTCCTCCTGTTTCTGAGCATGGCCAAACCAAATCGGTTAAGGTAATCCTTCATTTTTATTGCAGCAATATTTAAAATGGCCTCCAGATTCTTCTTACCACCGTGTACATTTTAAAGTGAGAGTCTTTAGGTAGAATGCTTAAAGGAATCCTGGCATCTGTAGCATCTGTAGCTTATGTAGACTTACCACTGTAAAGCAGTGCATCCAAAATGTATACAGCTTTCAAACACCGTAAAAGCTAATCCCAGTTATCCCAGTACAAACATTCCCAACCAGTGCATGACAAAGTTGACGTTCCCAAACACCCACAATTCTGTAGACTTCCTTCGGAAGTGCGTTTTGAGAATCCGTGTCCATTTTCTATTCTCAGTAATGTGTTGAAATGATCATCGATCCAAATCACGTATAGACTTTAGATAGAGCTCAGCTTGAACATCAGTAAAGTATTCCTTTAATATAATTTGATATACGTGGGCAATTTAGACAATAGTTAAAGTGCGAATTGTTAGTGTGAATTATTCTGTGTGCGTTTAGAAGTTCGGGTTGCCGACGCGCGAGAGCTGCGTGATGTGCACGAAGACGGTGTACCCCCTGGAGCGACTGGTGGCCAACCAACAAATTTATCACAACTCCTGCTTCCGGTGTGCTCACTGCAACACGAAGCTGAGGTGAAGCGATCTCAAAAAATACAAACAAAAAAACGTTTAAAAAAAAAAAAATGTAATCCTTACTGTTTGCGTCACCATTCCGTCGAATTTTCTCATCTTTCCTTCTTTCCGGTGCTGTTTAGCCTCGCAAACTACGCCTCTCTACACAACAACGTCTACTGCAAGACGCACTACTGCCAGCTCTTCAAGGCTAAAGGGAACTATGACGAAGGTTTTGGACACCGGCCCCACAAGGAGCTGTGGGACTCCCGAGGAGAGGACGCGGAGGACCAGGCAGACAAGGAGGATCCTCCGGAAACTACCAGCAGTCCAACGGTGGAGGAGTCTCCTCTGGTTAAAGTGAATGTCATCACTGCGTCCCTGGAGACACGTGCTCAGGATGCGTCGGAGAGAACGGAGAAACCGGTGGAAACCAGACGGCTGAAGATCTCCTGGCCTCCAAGAACGGACGGCGAAGAAGCTCCATCTCAACCCGGTGGTGTGCTGGCTGAAGAGGCCGCCGTGTGTCCCATCCGCCCAAAATGGCCACCAGAGGGCGACTCGAGCCCACTCTGTACTGAAAAAGAAGAGCTCTCTGACATCCGCAGGAGCTCCTCACTTAAAGAGCGCAGCCGCCCCTTTTCAGTCAGCAGCCCTGCCTCGGCCGTCAGTCAACCCAGTCTGACACGCCCCACTCGGCCCCAGCCAATGGAAAAGGAGGAAATAGAGGCCGAAGAGGCTGGACAGGAGGAAGAGGAAGTGGAAGTGGAAGTCGAAGGCAGGCGTGATGGAGTCACCGAAGAGAAAGACCAGCCGGAAGAGGAGGAGCCACCATCTTTCACGTGCCAGAGTACATCCCTGGAGGACACGCCTCCTTCCTCCCCCCTCAGCGAGGGCGAATCGAGCTCCGGGTTTGAGCAGAAACACTCTCAGGACGTGGGCTTCTGGGACGGCGAGGAAGAGCATGATGAGTCCGTTGAGGACCTGATCAGGAAGAACCGTCATTACGAAGGCGACGAAAACGACGAAAACTGATCCGTGTTACCAATAAATGAGTGAAATGAAATTAAAATCTGTTTTAATTCCACTGACTTTCAAGGAATCGCCTTCATTGGTCCTTCCTTTTATCCATGGCAGTAGTCTTTTGTCCCTGTTCAGTGAGTGAATCCAGATTTTATTGGTACTTTTTATGTATGTACAGTGTGTGTATTTTCTATGTCCTTTTTTTTTGTCGCTTATGGGTTGCCATTTTAATGTTGCTTTCAATTTTATAGCATCTTTTTATCACGTTACCCGTTAGTTAGAAGAGGTGCCAATATTCACAGTTTCTCACTCTGTGGCACGACAATATGGAGGAAGACACCTGAAAACGACACTTTTCTACTTTTTGTAGCTCATGCGAATTCAATTCTCCCCAGTGGAAAAGCCAGTTCACTGAAGGGGAAAGAACGCAGGACGTAAAAGACGCATTTGCTTCTGGTAGCGCTTACGCTGACTTTATCTTACACTTTCGACTGTGAATTCCTAAACCGCTGTTTTGTGAACCAATAAAAAAACTAGATCTCTCTGCTCGCTAAAAGCACAGGGTAGAAATTGCTGTACATCATTTACGCCAACAACAATAATTGCTAGGGTTTTTGTGGGGTTTTTCCCGCTCTGCTTCCTCTTGCTAGGGTTTTCTTGCACCTCTGTAGTCCTGTTTTAGACGCTCTTATATAAATCACCATAAAACAAGTTGCACAAGGACAAAAAGCAGTTACCTAATTCAAGTCATTCATTACAATTATTATGATTTTTTTTTTTCTTCTTTTTTCTTCCCCAAAATGCGAAATCATTTGTTTTTGATTGAGCATGAAGACTTGGCAGTCGTCCAGCTGTGTGAGCTCGAGGCTCTGACTTTGAAAGTTTGTTTTAGTCATGGAAATATTTCTCAGCACATGTGGTCTTTTTTAGAAGAGAAATAGGTTGTGTGTGCGATGGATAGCTGTATGGATGAATGTATCATTAGATGCCTTTTAACGTTTTTTTTTTTGTTTTGTTTTTTTTCCTGCACACTGCATTTTAAAATGTTCCTTTTTTTTTTTTTCCTTTTTCTCTTTAAATCAGGGGACCAAATTTCCTTCAATAAATAAGTATATAATGCATAATTGTTTTTCTTTTATTCCTTCAACGTTTTGATTGTTGGACCTCCAAAAAGTTTACACACTGTAGACAAGGAATAATGACCAGTGAAGTGAATCAGCATTTCTAATACAAGCTAATACAATTCTACTTTGACATGCCGCTGTGTCTCATGGTCCTCTATAAGAGACTGTTCCAACGTCTAGATCCCAAATTTCTATGGAAATCATGACCATATGTTGGAAGTGGATTCGTGCTGCAGTTAGTGTATGATTGTAAACATTTCTAGCAGCATGAGATCTCACATAACAGCTGTGTGTCAGTCATCTATCATCCAACACGATAAGGAGCAGGCGGAAAACGACTGCTCGGTGACCTGCTTCTTCATGTTCCTTGATGTTCTTGTGCACCATCGAGACTTTTTCACATTCTAATATGTTATCGTTTCTATAGTAACAGCTCATTCACAGGGACTTGTATGATGGACGGATTTAAAAACGTGTGTAGATGTGAAGTTTTCAGTCAGGACACGTTTTTTTGGGGAAGGAGTCTCCAGTGTCAGTGTTCAGTGGTAAAAACTTTTAATGTGGTTTTTAAAGTGCACCTAATTATGGTTTTTCAAATATTACCTTCCATGTAGCATGTTACAGAGCTGTTTATGATTGTAAAAACAAAAGGAGTTATCGACTCCCAAAAGAAGGAACTGATTCTGAACAGCTGAAACGAGTCGTTAGTAATTCCAGACTTTACTTCCTGTACTAATCTACGTAGGTTTGTAACA
>JANDJT010000050.1:4881016-4898951 GCA_024331685.1 Stegophilus panzeri
ACACACACACACACACACACACACACACACACACACATACACACATACACACACACACACATACACACACACACACATACACACATACACACATACACACATACACACATACACACATACACACACACACATACACACACACACATACACACACACATACATACTCGGTCAAACTGGCTGAAGCGGTGATAACCTGCATTTATTGCAATTTGTGGATCAGGATTATATCTGAATGAGGAGTATGGATAAAGATTCCAATAAGTCTAACACACTAGCCATCTTTCCACCAGGAACACAGGAAGTTGTTTATCGCATCTAATGAAGCGATTTGCATATTACATTACGAACAGTTCAGCATTTGTTGTTTAGAGAAACATTTGCTTACATGTAAACAGGTGTGAATGGCGTGTGTGACTGTAGTAGAAGGTCGACTTTTTCTTTTTTAAGCAACATTAAGTGGGACTCACCTGCGTGATATGCCACCGAGCCTCGGCTCCAGCCTGGGTGTCTGTTCTTAGGGTAGTCCTGGAGAAAAACACACACACACACACACACACACACACACACACACACACACACACACACAGAGATTACAATGATGAAGATATTAGAGGACTGTTGCATCCCTATTTACACAAACAGGAAATAAGTATTAGGACACTTTTGCTTTTGTTAAAAAAAATGAATAGTTCTAGATATTAAATGCTGCAAAAAATATATTCTCAGGCAAGTCGCACATGGTGTCATTATAACAGGCGTCGGGAACAAGTAGCAATTATGGTGAAGGTGAAAGAGCATCGTAAAGTTCTCACAGAAAATGGTTATTAATCCACATTCAAATGGAAACGCTACAGAGCCACAGCACAGATCTTAAACTTCCCTGTCAGTGCAACTGCTTTGATAATATACAGGCAGAAGGTTCACTGCACAACAACTACGGTGTGCAACACAAGATTTCACTCCAAGTACTCTAAGAACGAAGAGAGAGAAACCAGCAGTCAAATGAAAAGAACCGCAGGACGACCTGAAAGCAAAACTCTTCTGCTAATACAAGCACAGAGGTGTGCGTCTGACATTTTTTTCCATCCACCCATTTTTTGTGCCGCTTTTCCTACACAGGGTCGCGGGATTCGAACCTCCAACCCCAGAGGTGATAAGAAAAATCGATAACCACTAGGCCACATTGCCTGCACCCCCCAAAAAAAATAAAAATTGTATTTCAACAAAATCAGAGCACTTTTTGGAACAAAAGATGAACTCTTTAGCGATAAATCCCTTGGCTTTTAGGTTTGGGACTTCTGGGCAAGTAGAACATGGGACAAAGCTTCTGTCTGCGCAGGATATGTCTCTAGTATACAACAGTCCAATAACAGCAGGAAACACTCAGGGCAGCCAAATGATTTTTTTTTTCCTTCTTGTTGTCGATAAGATCAGAGAACGAGTCAGGGTTAACGATCAGAAGTGTGTTTTCGCATTTTTGCGTCTCTGCAACCGAAGCACCTGCACGAGTACTCCACGACTGTTATTCATTCCTCAAATGTTTTGCCTCTTCCTAATGACTCGGTGCACAAATGAGGCGTTCACTGCTTAATGTTGATGCTCTTATCGGGTTCGAGAGATAAAAATAACACATCGGCTCTTTTGCCATCGAGCGTGTGGAAATCGTTCAGAGGATCTCACCGACACGGTGCCGAACGCATACGTTTCTCGAAACGCAAGGAGCATTTTGTCTTAAAAATCAGGCCTTTTGCATTTCAAAATATTCAACAATACTTCATTTTCAAACATTAGGGGAATAAAAAAAAAATTTTTAAAAAACTGTCTGGTTGTACTGTTCACTCCAAAAACAAAAAGAGCAAGAGCTTCTGTTCTCGGTTGCCATTTTCCAGCAAAGTTCAACGTCGTATTAGTGTAGAATTTGGTGAAAATTCATGCTGGACTTGGCTAGACAGCAATATACAAGAAGCTGAGGGGGTGGAGTTGACAGTGAAATTAGTATGAAAGTTGAAGCTTTGGAAGATGATCTGTTAGACCAGGAGTGTCCAATCTTATCCGGAAAGGGCCGGCGTGGGTGCAGGTTTTCATTCCAACCGAGCAGGAGCCACACCTGACTCCACCTGTTAAATCAGTTGATCTTGGCTTTCAGTAGAATCAGACGTGGCTTCTGCTCGGTTGGAATGAAAACCTGCACCCACACCGGCCCTTTCCGGATAAGATTGGACACCCCTCTGTTAGAGCAAAGAGTGTACAGATGAGAAGGACAGAGAGCTGGACCGACTAAAGCGCCGCTGCATCGCTCTCTTTATATAGAGATGAAGCAGGAACTCTCATTGCACCACTATGAGTAGATAGTCACATGGGATTGCGGGTGATGTAGGAAACCATTAACACAAGTGAACCAAACAAAGTGGACAAAAAAACCCCCAACATTTTAATAACAATATAAATCTTTGATGCAATCGAAAATTACACGTTAATTATAAAGATTTATATTCAAGTCGTAAATTTCCTTCATGTCAGCACTTCTCAGAAAGCAGTAGCAATGCTTGAAAAAGGAAGAAGAAAGAAAGAAAGAAAAGGTAGGAAAAGAGACCGTGGAATGTGTCTTACACGTACCTCTTCAGCCAAATCCTCATTTTCTGCTCTGTAACCACAAGACCTGCTTTTTTGTAAACTCGTCTCCAAGATTACGTGGAAACTGTTTTGGTTCAAGCTCTTTAAAGTATGTGGCCGACGGCAGTGTTGTGCCGAGAGCTGGATGTCGTTTGATCTGTTTATCTAATTAGGAAAATAGAGGGGATGAGAAAGCAGCGGAGCAAAAGCTGATGGATTTACTGTCTCTGTTAAAAAAAAAAAAAAAAAAAAGAGCCACAGAACCAGTCTTAGCAAGATGGATGATATGCTTAAGCATCCATCTCCTTATTTTCAGCCCATGGTTCCAGTTAAGAATTACCTCAATGTAAGCATTCCATGGGGCGTTAGGATTAGGGCATGACACGGAACAAAAGAACATTTGCAAAGAGAGGATCGAGATGATGACACATCATACGAACGTGCTCCAATTGAAGGTCATCTTGGAAGATTGTACATGTCAAAATAAATCATTATAGAACGTAACTTCATTTTGTAGGAGCTTTACTCCACAGTGAACATCCACACATTCCGTACGCCGGTATGATTTGCATCGGTGTTTCGTATCCACACGACAATAACAAGATTAAAAAGGGAACATTATCATGTCAATCATGGAGGTAGAATAGGAAAATACAACTAAAGGACTTGCAGATATGCTCTCGATTAACCCACTCCAATGAACTAGTGAGGGTTGTCTTCTCCAAAATGGTGATTAAAAGCCATTAAAATGAGGCATCAGGCTTCCAAAGAACAAACAGTCGTGCTAGTGTCACTGACTCGATCCTATCTGATCCGTGGAGGGGGGGAGGGATGGGGGATGGTTAATCTGTGTTATTTGAACCGCCTGCATTTCCACACTGTGGCAAAATCAACAAGTCGCTGAGAGGCTGTTGATGGAGGTTGATACCCATCTCCTAACAAACTCAGCACGGAGATAAGTGAGGGAAGGAGAGAGGCAGGTACAGTACGGGCTCCAAGGCCACCATAACCAGAGTAAGATGCGAGTGTTGAGAGGATCCTTTGTGCCAACCTCTCGTCACTGCTGAATTAGAAATATGAAATGGTTCGCTGGGAAAATTTCCCTTGTGAACAGATTAAGTACTGTGTTTCTGAAGAGTCTTGGAGTCCAACCCCAAAGGAAAGGAAATGGAGGTCTCGGGTCAGGAAGGCCAAAGGGTAATAAGAGATGGAGACTGGCGCGCTAGTGCACACCTCCGCCCCTCGTTATCTCCACTCAGACCTTTGTCCTGCATCCTAGCAACCGGAGACAAACGGAAGTGCTCCAGAGTTACAAACGAGCTGCTGGAGGTGTGCCAGGTGTGGGAGTCAGAGCTAGTTATAATTCAGGAGCAGAATCAATGCTCCATTGCCTTATCAGAACAACAGAAAAGGATTTGTTAGAGTGAAGCTCATAGAAATGAACCGCAATGCAGTCAGATTGTAACCCACAGTTTAAATCCATTAAAAGTATGTGTCTTAGGTTAACTGGTTCTGGAGGAACTGTTGATTTCTAGTGCTTTATAGCGAGAGGGTGGGACAAGGGTAGGACAAGCAGGGCTATTCGGTTGTTTTTTAAATTTTTATTTGTGGTTGCCTGGTGGACAAGTAGGTTCAACAATTAGAGACGTCTCGAGTAAGCCGAGGAGTGATCGTGCTGATGGTAGAATGATTTTTACTAAACGGATTAATTAGCGTGCATGGATGACAGACAATCTTTTCAGAATCAGGAGCATGCAAGGACATGGAAACACTGACGAAACCAAGCGCAAAAAAAACCCCCCAAAAATCAGGCAAAGCAACAAGAGTCACCTTGGTTTCCGTGCAACCAAAACATGGAAATGGGCAGGCACATGATGGGTTAGCAAACTCATTTAGAATTTGTCCATTCCTGTAAATGCTGCTGAATAGACAAGAAGTAAAACAAAGGAAGTAAAGCACTGATAAGGTAGTGTGCAGGGCAAGATCACACTGATCTCAAATCAAGTGATATCTATCTTTACATTCACTATCCCATCAGCTTTCACAAGACAGTCAAAGAACTGGCACTGAAACTCATAGAAATGCTAAAAGAATGTTATCGGTCTTTTAGAGTTTCAGATGTTAGGTGCTGCAGAATGTTTATGGAATTGCAAGCTGGAATGGACTCGGTCAGGGGTCATCAACTGGTGAACCGTGGTCGGGATGCCCACCCTAGCAAAGCAGTTTAGCGGACTGAACAGTGTACTGGGAAAAATAGTGGATGCAGTTTAGTGCCTATTCAAAATAACTGGCATCTTTAAGGGTAGAAGCAGTTGCTTGTGAAAGCAGATGTTAAAGACGCAGGCTGTTCTTACATGGCTGCCAAACTGGGAATTAGATTCCCCTTCGGTCCACCAATCCAGGTGGATAAAGGACAAATGAAAATGCCAGGTATGATTGTCTCTAAGCCATAGGAACAGGTGAACATAAAAGCTATGTTCTTTGAAGCCGGTCTTATCAGACCTGCCCACCCCGATAAGGAATAATGCTTTGTCATGCCGAGGAGGGTTGGGAGGAAAACCCTCCCCGAGTTCGACATATGACATCATGTCAACATGGCCGCTCACAATGTCAACAGTAAGTAAATAATCACATCACGACTTTAAACAAGTTTACAGTAGTATTTACTTTCGATTCACCAACACGGACATGTTAGTTGTTTAAATCTATAACACGGACCCTACAGTTCACAAATACATCATAAACTCATGATCACTCATGTCAGCTGGCTAGCTTGCTGCGTACATAGAGGCGCCAGTGTTTGTTCCCCCCACGTTGTAGCCCAAGCTTGACATTCTGAGTTCTCTGAGTTCAGAATTCCCACCTGCGCAACTGTCGGTACTTTTGAGCGATTAACTCGTAGCAGCGTACGCCGGTGTTCAAATGAAAAGCTCTTACGCAAAATGCGAGACAGTTGGCAGGTCTGTCT
This sequence comes from Stegophilus panzeri, assembly GCA_024331685.1. Classification (NCBI taxonomy): domain Eukaryota; kingdom Metazoa; phylum Chordata; class Actinopteri; order Siluriformes; family Trichomycteridae; genus Stegophilus; species Stegophilus panzeri. The sequence goes on from JANDJT010000050.1 coordinate 4,886,598, forward strand.
TATTAGCAGCTCGTAAGCATGCCTGTGATGATCTCTCAGACACAGGATGCGGTGCAAAGCTTGATGTCCAATGCAAGTAAACAGTAATTAAGCAGCCCTGCAATTACCTGCTTTACCACCTTTGTTGCCCTTTGCTGCATAATAAAATACAGATGCGTAAAAGGCCACAATGTTCCAGGGGAAGTTACGGCACCTTTGATAAACCTTCCCACCACTACCCCCGCCCGCCTTCTCAGTTTTTTCCCCCCCTCGGAGGACGGTGAAATCAGTGGGCTTGCTCAACCAGTTGACAAGTATGTTTACTGTCTGCGGTCGCAGACCTGAGAGTAATTAGCCCAGCGCCGTCCACGGCCAGCCTGAGACGAGAAGCAGGAAGACACGATAGCCGTCAAAACGATCAAGCTTAACTAACTAAGAGGAAAGCGTGAAGCAGAACTGTTAACATGTAAAGACAACAGTAAAGGGGGAGTCTGCGATTTTACTTGGAAAGTGATTTATTCGTTTGTTGCCGTGTCGTTTAGACGAGCACTTTGATTACGTTTGGACTCCAACTTCATGGAAAAAATTCTCTGCTCCGAGCACAGACTTCAAGTGTTGCACAGACAGTGCTGAGTGTTCTTTTCCTCTGCACGTCTCTTGTGGTGGAAAGACCGAGAGGTGATTTGTCACGACGCTGCTCCACATTTACGTGCTCCACCTCAGGGCAGGTGAAAATGGATGTTGCACCATGTGTGGTTCCATTGTACAGTGCTCATATAGGCAAGGAGGCACTTCATATGGCCTCACCGTAAATAAAAATAAAATTTCCACATTTTAGAGGAAAAATGGGACTAGATTTATTCATTATAAAGCTCTAAATAAGGTCATTTTCCAAGACTAAGCAGTACAAAGTCTTGGTGAAAATGGTTCAGTCACAAATCACCAAATAAAAGTACCTTGAAATTGGAACGTGGTGAAATTTGGACATTTTCTAGTATGGGAAGTTTTGAACAACTCACTGAATGTGTTTCACGTTTTCATGCATCAAACCCACATGTAAGTAAAGTTCTAGCATTTGAAAGTCAAATCAAACCAAACATGTCCATAATTAATTCAGGGAGTTTTGTCGTGTTATGAGAGCCAGTTCTCCTGACTCTCATTCATTCTTAAAGAGAGAGTTCACCCAAAAATGAAAACTGCGTCATCAATTACTCACACTCGTGTCGTTCCAAACCCATAAGACCAAGAAGACGTGTGTTGTGTTGACGTGAGAGCGGACGTCCTCTTCTATGTCGAAAGGTTTCACTCAAATGTCCTCATCTGTGTTCCGAAGATTAATGAAAGTCTTATGGGTTTGGAACGACATGAGGGTGAGTAATTGATTCATTTTTGGGTGAACTATCCCTTTAACTTGCTCATAGCAAACTATTTGGGAGTTTTCAATTTAAGACTTAGCAAAGTAAATAAAGTAAGTGTGTTAACTGTTAAGTCATTAGACATCTTAATGAGGCACATGCAAATAAATCAACTACAGCACGTCAAACTTTTGGCTTAAAATAACTTCGACTCTATATTTAGGCTGTATGTTGTAAGGGGTTGTCATTGGCAAAACACCATAAAGGAAACCTGGAAATTAGTTTTGTTGATAAAGCTTAAAATATTTACATTTTCCCCTAAGAAACCAAACTTTTGTACTCAAATGGATCGCAGCTTTTGTTAATGTTAATAATGTAGTGAAGTGATTGGAAGAGCTTATTAACTGTAGGATGAAAAAGAAAGGAAGGAAGGAAGAAAGGAAGAGGAAAAAAGAAACAAAGGAAGGTGGGAGGGAGGGAGGGAGAGAGAGGAAGGAAGTAGAGAAGGAAGGAGAGAAGGAGAGAGCAAGGAACAAAGGAGAGTGAGAGTGAGAAAGGAAGGAAGAAAAGAGAGGGGGGCTGATGAAAGAAGGGAAGGAAGGAAAAAAGGAAGGAAAAGAGGAGTGATGTCACTAGGAAGGAAGGAGGGTGAGAGGGAGAAAGGAAGTAAGACAGGAGGGAGGGAGATAGGAAGGTAGGATGGAACAAGGGAGGGGGGGAGGAAAGAGAGAAAATAAGTAAAGAAGGAGGGAGCAAAGGACGGAAAGAGGATGGATGGCGAACAAGCGGAAGAAAAGGAAGTAAGGAAGGAACGAGGAAGGAAAGAGGGAGAGAGGAAGGAAAGAATGAAAAAAGGAAGGAAGGAGGGCGAAAGGAAGGAAGGCTGGATGGAAGGAGAGAAAAGAAGTAAAGAAGGAGGGAGAGAAGGAGGGAGGGAGGATGGATGGAGAGCAAGAGGAACGAAAGGAAGCAAGGAAGGAGGGAGAAAGTAAGTAAGAAGAAAGCAGGGAGGATCGAAGGAAGGAAGTGAGGAAGAAAGAAAGAACTTTCCAGTTTAGACCACGCCCACTTCTTTGTTGAACCCCTAAAAAGTGTATTATAGACAGAAAACCCCAATTCTGGCTAAAACCCCATTTTTCAGAAGCACAATTCAGCCTCAGTTTTATAACACCATTACTCCAACACCATGAATATAAACCATGCTGTTTACATTACTTACTCTTCGAGCGAGGCCCAATGCAATGTAGCACTTTTCTCCAGGGTCCACAATCTCCACCTCGAAGTAGTGGCTCCGTGTGCAGAGCGGCTGGCGAGCCTGAGCGAGTCCCACGTCCATGATGCTCTTTCCCTTTCCTACATACTCCAGCAGCTGTGAAAGCACACCAGCACGGTTACTCACCACCAAACCCACCAACAACAATAATACACTTACTCATATCTACTGCACATATCTACTGAGTCTGACTGCTGAGAGCTGGAGAAACTTGCTTTAAAATATTACTTTTATATAAAAATGCACGACAAATAAGACATTTTACAAGTCTCATGGGTAATTTTTTGTACGCCCCCCCCATTTTCTCCCACTTTTTGGTTAAGTCATTGTGTCTTAAGTTTTGCCTACATGCCTTCAATACACTTCTAAAATACTTTTTTTTATTTTATTTAATAACAATTACAAACTCTTGACTTAATGTTAAAATATTGTACTAAACCCAATGTGAAATTGTCATATTTTGCACAGATTTGTTTTCCATCTGTTGCACTGTTGTTGTTTTTTTTTTTTTTTTTTTACACGTTAATTAAATGTATTATCGACCTATTGACCAGGGTTTAATGCAACACCACTGTTTTGCTCACAGTTTGTTAGCAAACCTATATATCGTGATACATATTTTAAATATGTATCACGTGATAAATATGTATCACGATATATAGTGATACTTTTTTTTAAATAAAAGTAGAATTTTCTCCAAGTATCGGCCACTGCCGATACCTTTCTGTATTAACTTCTGGATTAGACTACTTCTCTAGCTTTCAGAAATGTAAATCTTTTCCGTTTTCATTCTTAACTTGCTAACAGCAAAATGCCAGAGATTTTCACCCTGTTAGAACTTCAATAATAAGTCTTAAACAAGACATAAAAGTAAATAACAAAACATTCACAGAAACCAAACAACTGTATCACAAGTGTAGTTCATTGAAATAATGTGTAAAGGTTTAGAAGTAAATAGCAGCGATCAAGGCTGAGATCAGGGCCATAACATTTGAAGTTTTCCCTCATTAAATTAACAGTAAATTAATAACAATACAGTTCAATTTACAGTAGTCTACCTGACTGTAGTAAATGCATTTTCCTAGTCAGTGTAATGCCTCAGAAATTTACAAGAATTAAAATCAAGCATCCAAAAAAAAAACCTCATGGTACAGAACTTCTTGCAAATGGCAACCAACCAATCAACGAACAAAGAAAAGAAATAACAGCAGCTGTAAGATGACCCCGTATTTCCACAAACTTGAGCCCTGGTTTTTGCTGACTGTGCTTACTGGACAGTTAGTGTTTTTGTAACAGTGGTGTAATGGAGTGTAGAGACTGTTTTGAAGCCAGTCCCTCATTACAGTCACTCTCAAGAATATTTGCAAAATCGCCAAGACTCGAAAGATGCTCTGAAGCCCCTGATCATACTCCAAACCAGTTAAATGCTCTTTTGAAGCACCAAACAGATAGGTGTTTGCTTCCTGTTTTACAAAGGAAATTAAAACCAAAGTAACCAGCTGACTCATGGAAAAAACACTGTTTTTTTTTTTGTTTTTTTTTCAGCACACTCGTTAAAGCTATTGCTACCATGTACGTTCAAATATGGATAAGCCTCCAGACTACATTGTGGAAATTGAGGATGAGCGCCCCTCAAAGAGTACACAAAGACTTGTATGAAATATGGCATCTCCTTTACCTCCCTAAGGCATGAACTTCATCAAATTTGAGGTGAAAAAAACCCCACGCACACTGAGGTAAGGTCCACTAATTTACCAGCATTAACGGGCAATGTTTTTTTTTTTTTACAGAGTTTTTTTTTTTTTTTTTTTTTAAATTTGCCATGCAACTTGCAAAAAATTTTTGTGTGCTTTTTCTGTGGAAAACTACTTGAACTGGTGAAATTGTTTTGCAATGATGTTTGCTGGTAAACGAGACCTATTAGTTCATGTACTCATATTCAACGCACGTGAACTGAAGAGGGCTTTAGCTGAATGCGCGTTGTGATGACAACACATGATTACGTCTTGGCCCAAATCTGCGGAAAATCTGCAGTAATTTTGAAAAAATTGCAAGTTCCTCCAAATATTGCGGAGTTTGCTTGATTTGGCGTTCATTCCTGCAATCGCAAAAGCACGAAATCCAGGAGAGACTAAGTTAGCCTTCATTCTTTGCTAATGCAAGGTTAGACTAGCATCGATTCCAGCAGCTAATGTAAATGTTAATAATGTTAATATTATATGTTTTATTTCCGATTAATGACTTCGCGAACTATCTAGTGCTAGCCATGCATATGACAAATCAAACTTAGAGACTGAATGAAGTTTTCTGAGAAAATGGTTACATTTTCACAACGATACATTACTTAGTTTCACCAGTTTACTTTTTAATACATTTACTTTTTTAATACATTTGGTGTAAACTTTCTGGCTTTCACTTTTAATCGAGTAAGATTTTGACACATTGTCTTTCACCCAGGTATTATTAGTACATTAGGATTATTACTACAGATATTATAGCATAACTCATCAGCTAATTCCCTCATGAACTAAAAATGCAAGTAATAACGCCAGAAAACATCAAATGTAGGACGACAGAACTGCCCAGGACACTCGGCCCATCTTTTATTCTTTCCTCAGTAGAACAAAGGCGCTGAATCCAACCCACAACACAGCAGTGTAATGACTTTCAGATTTTAAACACACTTCATTAATTGCCCCAAAGTTTCCATTCCCAATGTCAAAATCACCATATGCCCAAGCAGTGGAAACAATCCTCCAACACCATTTACAACTCTTGCTATCCTTGTTTACCCCTGAGAGTGACTGCTGCTCAGACGCTCTGACAGACGTATGAAGCTAGAAAGCAGTGAGGTGGGAAGGGAAAAAAACCATGTTAGTACAAAATCCTGAACTTGCCTTGAAGTAATTTAGTTACGCTTTTTTTTTTATTGTATTATTTATGCTCTTAAGTTTGACATAGTCAAATTTTCACGACTGTCTTTCTTTGCATTCAACTAAAAATGGTGAAGGTCCAGCTCCATATAATTCTTTCCTTACAATGGTGAAAACAGTTACCTTTTAATGTTAACCATTAATAATTAGTTTATAGCTATAAATAAAAATTCACCACGGTTAGGTTTTGTGTCGTAGTGTTGCTTTTAATTACAAAGTAACTACTTAGTCCGTTCATATTTAAACATTTGGTTTTTGGAAACTTTTTTTTTTTTTTTTTTTTTTTTTTTAAAAAACAAGCAATCTTGCTGGTTTGCTAATCATACCAGAGAGGGAAAATAAAATGGGGGGGGATTGAGGGATGCTGGAAGTTTTTAATAACCCATTCCTTTCTGAGTCTCTGCTCTGATCAGATGCCTTTAGCTAAATAATTTGCATAAGAATAGCATGAATAGATAAACAGCAAATGAGTATCTGTTACATAATCTGTGCAGGTTTATGTTTAAAAAGCTAAAGTCTCTGAACTACACAGAGTTTTTGTTTTTCTGTCATGTTTATTGATTCTGCTACAGTATTTTTCCCCCCAAGCACTCAGATCGATCAGCTGAAATTCATTGAATTGTCTGCAAGTTGACGAGCTCTGACTTAGACCATTCTAGCACTTGTGTAAACTAGCATTAGTCGTGTCTAATGCTCAGTGGTCATGACGTTGGACTACTGATCGGAAGGCCATGAGTTCACACCCCAGCATCAGCATCACCATGTTGCCACTGTTTGGCCCTTGAGAAAGGCCCTCAACAGCTCAGATGTATAAATGAGACCAATGTAAGTCGCTCTGGATAAGAGTGTCTGCCAAATGCCATAAATGTAAATCTAATTGATCCCCCAGACTGCAGTGCAGAACCTGAGCATGAGCACCCCTGGGCTTACCTACGTAAAATGTTTCAACATGCTGAAGTACTCTAAGCGAAGACTCGTATAAAGTGAGGCTTCTCCTTTACATCCCTAGAAGGCATGAACTCCTTAATCTAATTTGAAAAAAAATCTACGCTCTAACATTAACCAGCTACATTTATGTACAAACTAGTATTATTCACTTGTCTTACAGGTGTCTTTCAGATTGGCTAGATGCTTTGCGTCGCTGTATTTTCAACTGTATTCTCTCACACACACATATCAGAAGAGTTTGGTGTGCCTGTTTTTGATCTAAATGGCTCATTTTACAATTTCCAAAGAAGCATGCCAATGTGTTTGCTCATGCATAACATTTCGTTGTTTTCGTCGTTCAAATCCGACTCCACCTTCTGCTTCTATTCTCGTCCGTAGAGGTTTGTCGGGATTCGTTGTACATCAACTTTTTCTTACTCTCTGCTCTTGCTTGCGTTTCTTCTTCTCGCTAATGCACTAGTCGTGCCAAGACCGGTCGCGTATTCCTTTATCCCGGAGTTAAAATTCCTTGAGTCACACCTTCCTGCCTACTCAGTGCTGAGTAACGGGGGAGGCTGGCCACTCCCGGCGGAACCCGACAGCTCCCGGCATGCTCCGGTGACAGCACTGACGGATCCGAACAGCTCACAGCCACTCTCGTCTGCAGCCCTTCTGCTTGTTTTGTTGAGCTGCTGCCTGGGCAACAGGTGCACTGCTCCAAACGTGCTTTCTGGAGCATCTTGGAGGAGGAGAATACTCGCTGGCGTGCACCCATCTCCGAGAGCGCTCCTGACATTTGTACACTTGGTCTGCAGAACACGTTATTACTTGCTCATCACCCGGTGATTTATTATGACGAACCTGATGAAGACATCTGTCGTGCCATTAAAACAAGAGTCAAATGAAGCCTTTTCAAATGTCTTTACAGTAACCTTGCATGCACTCGAAAAGGAGAGGCACTTCAATCTAACACAAGCGTCCATTAAAAGGCTTGATGGTGCGCTTGCACGCTCTCTCTTATGTGCCACTCAAGGTTTCCAAGGAGTTCCAAAATATTTCTGAAGCTCTTAAGGGAATGCACTTCAACACCCACTAAAGGAAACCTGAGGAAAAAGTGCTAATCCTTAAAACCCAGGCATTAGCATGACTGCGAGGCTTAAAGATCCTCATAAAACACATCTGTTTTTAAAGAGTCATTGCGAAGATCAGTGTAAAACTTAATAGTACAGGAGATCACAGACGAATCAAAACAAGACATATCTTTTTATTATACTACAGCTCTGTTGAATTCTCAAATCTGACTGGTTGAAGGGTGTTGATTCATTTTCTGTAAGAGCCGCTCTGACAGTAATGCCAGAGGGCAGCAAGGTTTAAATAAATATTGTACAGAAAAACTGTAATCATTGTTAGTCATTGCCAAGTGCTGTCATATAAGAGGACTAAAGCACTTATATAAAATCAATCAACGTTAGGGTGAAAACAGTAACTCCGCTTAGCTTTGAGCTGCATCATACCACCCCATCATTGATTATTTTCCTTTAACACAAAACCCAAGTGTTTTTTTTTTTTTTATTACATACTGACTTTTAATCTTACACTAGACAACACGGCCAAAAACACCTACAATGGGCACGTGAGCATCAGAACTGGACCATGGAGCAATGGAAGAAGGTGGCCTGGTCTGATGAATCACATTTTCTTTTACATCATGTGGATGGTCGGGTGTGTGTGCGTCGCTTACCTGGGGAAGAGATGGCACCGGGATGCACTATGGGAAGAAGGCAAGCCGACAGAGGCAGTGTTATGCTTTGCATTGTTGTAGACCAAGTACACCCCTTCATGGCAACGGTATTCCCTAATGGCAGTGTCCTCTTTCAACAGGATAATGCGCTCTGCTACACTGCAAAAGTTGTTCAGGAATGTTTGAAGAACATGAAAAAGAGTTCAATTCCCTAGATCTCAATCCGATCGAGTGTCTGTGGGACGTACTGGACAAACAAGTCCGATCCATAGAGGCCCCACCTTGCAACTCAGAGGACTTAAAGGATCTGCTGCGGTTATGGTGCCAGATACCACATCACACTTTCAGAGGTCTTGTGGAGTCCATGCTGTAATGGGCCAGAGCTGTTCTGGTGGCAAAAGGGGGACCTATACATAGTATATACACACACCAACCAGGGAGGATGAAGGCTATAACGTGTGCTTCCTGGAAGACATGGAATCCAGCCAACCACATCTCTTCAAATCACATTCGGAGGAAAGCGCTATCCGCCCTCTTCCACATACATGAGCTCAGAAATGCCTACGACTGGCGAGTGTCACTGTGATTGACAGAGGGGGAGAGAGAGAGAGAATGCCACCCCTCCCATTCAGAGACAATGACCAATTTTTCTCCGTTGACCACAAGAGAGCCATTTCTATACTTTTGACGGTGCACTTTAGATCATGTTAACATTTAGTGAAAATGGAACAAATTATAAACGTGAGTTGTGCACTCATAGAACACAAGGTGTGGATTAATAAGTCTCTATTGTTACGTTTTCAATGGGATTAAAGATTTGGACTCTAAAGTATTAACCCCCCCACCCCCTTTAAGAAAATGTTGCAAAAAGGAAAATAAATTCTAAGAAGAGGAATCCTCAGCCATCTTCTCTCTCTCCGAGCTTCCTATCCAGCCTAACACTGCCCTATATAAACTCATTCCTCACATGATTTAAGGACCATAATTGCTGGCAGCAGAAGCCCCATCCAACCCCAACTGCTAATCACTAGGTGCCTCTGTGTAAAGGCAGCGGCTAATCGTTTTATAATATCGAACAACAAATGAACTCCGGCACGTCTCCGAGCTCTGCAAGTGCTTTTGATGCTTTCAGCAGAAATGCGGCACATGTAGTAAAGTCTTAACTCCTCTCCCGAGACTCTCCGAGCTGCCTCTCCAAGTGGCTTTCTGTTGATAAAACCTCCAAAACAATCATCTTTTAGAAGAGGAGGAAAAACTCCTGGCCTTGGACTATGTAGGAAATTTTAAGGGGGTTTAAGAGTTGTTAAGTTGAGCTCCCAGAGGCAGAACATGGCTGGAAGGCGTACGGTGAACAATCTGCTTCCAATTTGCATAAAAAGAATAAAAACAGTAAAAGCTGGAAATAGACCGTTTTCCTGAACAAGACCCAAAGACTATACCTCCTCTATTTAAAAGAAAATAATACATACATTTCTCATCCAAATATTATTTTTTTTTTTTTAACTTAAGAAGCTAAACATTATAAAACTCCCCAATCACATGTACTAATACTGACTCAATCATGCATCTGATTGTCTTCAACAACACACGACTCAAATCAGACTAATGACTCATTTTTCTCCAGAGTCATCTTACTTTCCATCTTTAACAAGACAGAGAGTCACACCCACAGTGGAAATCGCTCTTGTTAAAGCACGTTAGCAGACCTCACACTGTCAGCAATGAAAGTCTGCGTTTCCTTTGCCCTCCCGCGCTCTCGTTCAGAGAGAAGAGTGAAACTAAAAGTCCCACACTGGTAGAGTTTACTGGAAAAAAAAAACAACCTCCCTTTTTTTTTTTTTTTTTTTTTTTTTTACTCAAGAAACCAGGTCATTATCTGTACTTGGAAGAAGGCAGTGGAGTGAACAATAACGAGAAGAGTCTCTGAAATGTTTCTGGATGGAAAAGAGACGAAACGGTCCAGACATAAAACAACGTAGAGAGAAGAAAAAAACAAAACAAAACAGATTATACCACAAAAACGGTAGTGTGCTTCAGTAGCTCCATGCTAACTTGTAATTTTTGTACATTTCTGTAAGGACTGGTTAACGATATGGCTAAATTTTTGTGCTTGAACATGGAACGATGGAATCCTGCATACAGGAACAATTTTTTCCCACCGTTCAACTGTAATACATCAGTGATCCACAGCAGCAGGAGACAAATCTGAAGCTTCTAGATTCCCCATCATGCCACCAGATAACTATGCCTTCTTGCATGGAAGGAGTCTCCAGTGTCAGAGCTTTAACCATCAGCTGTAAAAATGTTCCTTTAGGTTTTCTAAGTCTTCAAGAAGGACAACTTTGCAAACTCTTTGCAGTGTCTCAGTAACATGACAAGAAAGAAAGCAAGCAAGCAAGCAAGAAAAAGAAAGGGAAAGAAAGAAAGAGAGAGAGAAAGAAAAAGAAAGAAAGAAAAAGAAAGGGAAAGAAAGAAAGAAAGAGAGAGAGGAAAAAAGAAAAAAGACAAAGAAAGAAAGAAAGAAAGAAAGAGAAAGAGAGAGAGAGAAAGAAAGAATGAAAGAGAGAAAGAAAAAGAAAGAAATAAAGAAAGAGAGAGAAAGAGAAAAAGAAAAAGAGAAAGAAAAAGAAAGAGAAAGAAAGACTGAAAGAGAGAGAAAGAAAGAAAGAGAGAGAGAAAGAAAAAGAGAAAGAAAGCGAGAGAGAGAAAAGAAAAAAGACAAAGAAAGAAAGAAAGAGAGAGAAAGAGAAAAAGAAAAAGAGAAAGAAAGAAAGAGAGAATAAAAAGAAAGAAAGAGAGAAAGAGAAAAAGAAAGAAAGAAAGACTGAAAGAGAGAGAAAGAAAGAGAGAGAAAGGGAAAGAGAAAGAAAAAGAGAGAGAGAAAGAAAAAGAGAAAGAAAGCGAGAGAGAGAAAAAAGAAAAAAGACAAAGAAAGAAAGAGAAAGAAAGAAAGAGAAAGAAAGAAAGAGAGAAAGAAAGAAAGAGAGAAAGAAAGATAGAGAGAGAAAGAGAAAAAGAAAGAAAGAAAGAAAGACTGAAAGAGAGAGAAAGAAAGAAAGAGAGAGAAAGAGAGAGAAAGGGAAAGAGAAAGAGAGAGAGAAAGAAAAAGAGAAAGAAAGCGAGAGAGAGAAAAAAGAAAAAAGACAGAGAGAAAGAAAGAAAGAAAGAGAAAGAAAAAGAAAGAAAGAGAGAGAAAGAAAAAGAGAAAGAAAGAAAAAGAAAGAGAGAGAGAAAGAGAAAAAGAAAAAGAGAAAGAAAGAAAAAGAAAAAGATAAAGAAAGAAAGAAGAGAGAGAGAGAAAGAAAAAGAAAGAAAGAAAGGCTGAAAGAGAGAGAAAGAAAGAGAGAATGACTGAAAGAGAGAAAGAAAGAATGAAAGAGAGAAAGAAAAAGAAAGAAATAAAGAAAGAGAGAGAAAGAGAAAAAGAAAGAGAAAGAAAGACAAAGAGAGGGAAAGAAAGAAAGAGAGAGAGAAAGAAAAAGAGAAAGAAAGCGAGAGAGAGAAAAGAAAAAGAAAGAAAGAAAGACTGAAAGAGAGAGAAAGAAAGAAAGAGAGAGAAAGGGAAAGAGAAAGAAAGAAAGAAAGAAAGAAAGAAAGAAAGAAAGAAAGAGAGAGAAAAAAGAAAAAAGACAAAGAAAGAGAAAGAAAGAAAGAAAGAGAGAAAGAGAAAAAGAAAAAGAGAAAGAAAAAGAAAAAGAGAAAAAGAAAAAGAGAAAGAAAGAAAGAGAGAAAGAAAAAGAAAGAAAGAGAGAAAGAGAAAGAAAGAAAAAGACTGAAAGAGAGAGAAAGGGAAAGAGAAAGAAAGAGAGAGAGAGAGAAAGAAAGCAAGAGAGAGAAAAAAGAAAAAAGACAAAGAGAGAGAAAAAGAAAGAAAGAGAGAGAAAGAGAAAAAGAGAAAGAGAGAGAAAGAGAAAAGAAAGAAAGAAAAAGAAAGAAAGAGAGAGAAAGAGAGAGAAAGGGAAAGAGAAAGAAAGAAAGAACGAGAAAGAAAAAGAGAAAGAAAGCGAGAGAGAGAAAAAAGAAAAAAGACAAAGAAAGAAAGAGAAAGAAAAAAGAGAAAGAAAGAAAGAGAAAAAGATAAAGAAAGAAAGAAGAGAGAGAGAGAAAGAAAAAGAAAGAAAGAAAGGCTGAAAGAGAGAGAAAGAA
>JANDJT010000050.1:4900761-4918749 GCA_024331685.1 Stegophilus panzeri
TTATATATAAAATATATCTATCTATCTATCTATCTATATATATATATATATATATATATATATATATATATATATACACACCCAATCTATAATCTGTTTTTGATAGATAGATTTATTTTGCTTTTTTGTACTTTTTTAATTACTTTTCATAACTTTTATGATTTTTTTTTTTTTACATAACTTTGATGACTTTTATAAAACTATATAACGGACAGGTATGAATGATCAGAGATGTTTCTGAACACTATACCTACTTTGAACAAGAGAGCTAGGCTGTAATAACATGGACTACTTTACATGTAAAACATGCTGCATTCCATTCGTCTTGCGTTCTAAAAACATTCACATAAGAATGATGTGAATTGGGATGAAGAGCGCGTCTCGTTATCCATGACGTTGTTAAATCAAATAAGTGGGAAACCTGCGCTTGCTTCTTTTTCTGCCAGCTGCCGTGCGATCACCGGGACGTGCTGCTCCGGATCTCGGCCCCTCACTGAACAGAGCAGACGCACAGAGAGGTGCGAGTGCAGCGGGAAAGCAAGACCTCGCGCTTGCAGGACAGAACTGGAGACATTTGCTAAGGAAAGTTGCTAAGGTTTGTCCAAAAAGTCACTAGGTGCTTTTTTTTTTTGCAAAAAAGTCGCTAAGTTGGGAACACTGGTCCGCACTGACCGCTAGAGCTAAGCTCCGCCTCTCCCCAGCAAAAAGAAAATACAGAAAGAGAGGGAACGCGGGGTTTTTCATTTATGCACCTTCTATTTGAAAAGCGATAAAATACACAGATGATGCCCTGTCTGTGGTTTTTTTTCTTAAAAACAATTTGCACCCCCCTTCCGATCTCTCCTGCGCCCCCCTGGTTGAGAACCACTGCCTTACAGCTATAAACAGTCGTTCCCTCACTTCTTCTTAATAAGAGAGGGAAAAAAATGTGTAAAATTGTCATGTTACCGAGAAACCACAAAGCGCAAAGTCATCGGTCCTGAAGACTTTCCCATGGCGGAAAACCCAAAGACTTTATCGTTCTTTATCAGGAATGTTAAATGCTATATAAACGACTCTTCCCAGAAGGCAATCTGTTTATTAATAGGTTTAGATTACGTGGTGTTATCTGCAGTGAAGTCGCTGTTACTTACAAGAACATGCATATTAATATAAACCTGTGATTTATCAACATCAACAGCCTAAAGCTGGTCCTGGAACTAATCTTGAACTCCTTTTGTTGCTGATTTTACAGTAGAGAAATGTACTACAAAAAAAAAACAAAAAAAAAAAAACCCAGCTGTTATCTGAATATAGTCAGTGATAGATATGAAGCATACAGGACCAAAAAAAATAATAATAATAAAAACCCAAAACAAAACAGGGGGGTGTTTAAGTACGATGTAGTCAGCCATGTTGACATTTATGCCGAACTATAACGCAATAAAGGCTTATCTAAACAGGACTCGCCGCTCCACCGGCAATTAATGTAAACAGAGCAAATAAAGGCCTCGGCTCCACAGACGGCAACAACTCAAGGCTCTGTGCTTTCTGTGGCTAAACTCTCCTCCTATCCACCTCATAAAATACATACCAGTCAGCAGAGCTGAGCACACACGAACCAAGGCTTGAGGCGTAGAGCAAGAGCTCATCAGTGTAATATACAGTAGGCTACTTCTTGGATAATATCCTGCATTTCATAGACACAAAAGTCTTCTGAGGCAAACGGTCCTTAAGTTTAAGCACAGAACTCCTGCTTCTAATAAACCAAGATCAAATGTCACTTCGGACAAATACCACTCCGTACTCTGTTTGCTTTGGTTCTGGTTTCCTCCACAGCATGGAAATCCCTTTCAATAAAAAATAATAATAATCAGTAAAACACAAGGATCACTACTAAAGGACAGAATGGTAACCAGCAGCAGTGTTCTGAAAACCACAGTGTGATTACAAAAAAAAAAAAAAAAAAAAAAACCATACAAAATGCCCCCGCCCCACCCATAATACTCCTCCTGACCTGCTTTTTCTCTAAATGTGAGGTCTGAGTATGAACATAAGACTGCTCCTACCAGTCAGTCATCTGTATTAGTAAAACGAACATTTCTGGCTGAAGCCGAAATTCAGGACACGCTGGGCCGAAAACCAGAGCCTGAGAAAAAGTTTTCAAACGTGAGCTGTAACTACGTTGTACATTTTTCTGGAAAGTCTGTCACATAGTGTCTGGGCTCAACAGGAAAGTGTTCACCCTGTCATTTGGAGATTGTGAGTTCAAACACCAACGATAAGAGGTCGACTGATAGTGGATTTTACAGATACCGATAACTACGTTGGGTGGTCCTGCCGATAAACGGTGAATCGAAACTGAATGAAATCATAATGCTTAAAGGGAAAAAAAAAATCAAATAAAATCGCTGAACTTGATTACAAGAATAAACAGTACCGACACTCCAAACAACAAACAAAAAACAGAGACGAAATTTAAATCAGTGATATTTTTTATTTCTCCTCTAGAGGCCGCGATCGTACCGCATGACGACGGCGGACCCGTCTCGACCGCTCCCGCGACGGACGCAACCGGGAAAGAAAAAAAACAAAACTCGGTTATCGGTGCTGATTAAACAGCAAAACCTATCAATCAGTCGATCTCTACCAACGAGCCTGGGAGACTATAGCCCCACCCACTTTTTTCCCCTCTAGGTTTACAAAACCATGGTTTCCAAATTCACAGGTCAAAATTTATCTAGATACAGTCGGCGAAAGATACTCAAAGCGGTACCCGTGTCCTTTCCCCTTCAGTGATTTGGCTTTTCCTGCAGGTGAATTGTATTGGCGTTTGCTCCGATTGTTGCTTTAGCTGTAGTTATACTGCAGTTATACTGTTTAAAGTGTCACGGTTAAAAAGTGACCAAGACGCATTGTTTTTGCATCACTCCATCAACATACCCACAGATAACTTACGTAGAGATTATCTTAAAACTGTCCAGAATGCTGACGATTTTTTTTTATTTTTTTTAATTTTTTTTTTAAAAAGAGTGTTGAATGGTAAAAATTGCAGGCTTCTGCGAGATCAGTATTCTACAGACTTGTTAATAACAACAACAATAACAACACTGCCTGACAACAAAGACAGTCAGCCAACAATCCAAACAAATCGCTCATGTTCCAAGCACCTGAACAACCAGACTGCTTTCTTTAATAGTGTCTAATGTGGAAAACGAAGTGTGGCGCTCTCAAGCTGTTAGTTCCTCAGCTCAAGCTGTCAACTGCCTGTCAAAACATGCCATTATCAGCTCGGAGTGGCAGCAGAGGCATACATGTGAAGAGCTCCTTCTGCTTCTCCTTCCCAAACCTAGGCTTTCAGGCCAATGCTAGAACGTCTGTTTCACTAAGCACCACGGCTTAGAAAATCTCCAGCAGCAGTTATAAATGACGAGAGGCCCAGAGAGCCGTATTTCTCTCCCGGTTATATACCAGGCCATCCTCACCGGATATGTGTCAAGCTTGTGAGCCTGAGGCCCGAACCCTGCTGCTCTGATCATCACCTGGCACTGAAAACGGGGGCCAGTGAACTTCAGGTGAGGAGGTCGGGATGACGGGATGTACGGTTCCAGAACAAATCCACAATTTTTCAACTCATGAAACTTTGTTCACGCTCTAATTAGATAAGCAGGGACTGAACTGAACTAAACTCACCTAAACTCACACGCACACACTTGGCATGGAGTACCGATTCCCCGTAATACTAACCCTTAAGGTGCTTTGCGCAAGAATTGAGATGCTGTAAACTCCAGATGCACAAAATGCCAAGGCGAGAGCGGCATGCAGCTCAGGCCCAGCCCTCCCATAGTTCACTCTGGTTTGTTAAAACACTAAATTTACACTCATGAAGTGTGCAATATATATAGATGAATAATATATATGAATAACCTATTATACCCGTTATACTCGACTATGATTGGTTAATATTCTGGCTCTAAGGTATATATTAATTATAAGTTATGTCTATAGTAACATCTTACACAGGGACTAGACACGACACATCGAACAAAAGAACTTGTGTTATCGCTCAAACGATGACGTTTTCTGTGACGAGACATTTATTTATTATTTCTGTAAGAAGCTTCAGAACAGTCAGAGGTAAAGCTGTAATGTTAAGCATCCCAGGACCGGAAAGTCTTCATAATGGAGGCCTTTGTGGTTTCTTGGAATCGTGACACGCTGCATTAAACTTCAAGAGGAAGAAATAAGTGCGTCTGGTGAGGAGGAGGTGACCGTTTAGGCTCTTGATATCACTTAAGTCACAGCAACTTATTTCGCAGATGATCCATAATATTAAACAGATAAAAAAAGAAAAAGTATGAAGTGTCATCGTTTATTTAATGGAAAAAAATTCTTTTTAAAAGAAGCGCGCTGGCAGACTGCTGTGGTGTAAGAGGAATAAAACACTTAAGGACACGCCATAACAAGAAAATTTATCTTAACGTTGATTATTTTCCTAAAGCAGCATGCCCGGTCGTATTTTATTCCTTAATAAGTTCGAAATGAATACTTACTAAATGTAAATCCGCCGTTTAATTTAATGCAGATACACATTTTGTTTTTCCATCCTTGCTCATCTCATCTCAGTAAATGCGATACGGTGGTCTCGGCTTACCGTTCCGCTGACTCTGACGTCATACAGGCGTCCCCATTCGTCCTCGTGGCTGTCCACCATCATGATGCTGTCCTCCTCCTCCGTGCCCCACTCGGCCTGCAAGTTTAGGCGCACCTCCTCCCCCAGAGAGTGCATGCCGATGGCAGGGAAAAGACCGCCCGGAGCCACGGGCACCACCACCGAGCCCACCTGCTCCATTAACAGGATTTTTTTTCTTTCGTCACAAATTGTGCACTAAAACAACAAACTATGGAAAAAGGAATAAACACTTCCTGATCACTGGTTCCTTTGCCTGGGCTTTCTTTATCTGTATTGTACTGTAATTATTTGCAGGCCGTTAGCGTTAAACGATTGCGTAGAACGGAAAGTCATAACGGGGGCGATCGTTTACGAGACATGTGTCTCTTGTGCAAGAGCAACAAGAAGCTTGTGCTGTGGAATGAAGCCTTGATGCCTGTTGGCCTTGAACTCAGGCAGATGGAAACCAAGGCCTTATTAACTGCTGCTTTAGTCTTGGAGGCTCACCATGGGATGAGTCAGCATAACAATATGTAAATATTTGCTAGGGCGTTAGTGAAGAGGCCGTGAAGGTTATCGTCGTAAACGGCACGTAGTGGTATAGTTACATCACCGCAAAAGTATTAATACGTGTGCCACGTGCCAATCAAAGCGTGCCGCCATCGAATTCGTTTCAAGCTGCGTTTCATTCAAAAGGAGGCCACAAAACACAGGAACGGCATAAATAAACCCAGGAAGCCCTGATCCAAAACAGCGGGTCGTTTAAGAACAGCGAGGGCAGTTAAACGGACCTCTGGGGACGTTTATGCAAAACGCTTTCAGGAACGGAGGTGGTCTGGGACGCTTCTGAACTCACCTCTTTGCCGTTCTTGGTGAAAAACACAGTGGTGAGTCCGGCGTCGAAAGCGTCTGCGTAGATCCCGCAGCCTATCCGATCGCCACGGTTGCACTTGGGGCCGAACTGCTGGCCGACAGGGTTGCCATTATACAGTCTGTGGAGGAGAAGAGAGATATACGAGTCAGCAGAGTTTCAGCCACAACCTCTGATTAGCTGCTCATCTGGAACATGGAGGCTGGGGAAAGAGGTTGAGAAAATCCCAAACATATTAAAAAAAAAAAAAAAAAAAAAAAAAAAAAAAAGGGAAAAAAAAAAAAAAAAAAACATTCAATCATTTATATAATTACACAACTTATTATTATGTCTAGGTTTGCTACCGTGTCAGGATGAGTCACGGTGTTTGACGTCCATGTAAGCTACCATCAGAAACCTTTATTCAGTCCGTACAGGATTTTAGTACTAGTTTAATACGAGATTTTTTGTGTGTGTGATTGTTGTTGGGGAAAATGCCTGCTTTTGCTGCAGCTGAGTTTTAATTCTTTTGTTGCAGAAAACTACTTGAACTGGTGAAACTGCAATCGCACGGTCTTTCACAGTGGTGTTTGTTGGTAAACGAGAACTTTTAGCTGTACTCCTGTTCGACGCACGCGATATCGAAGAGGGCTTCGGCTGAACGCGCGCCGTGCTGAGGTCACATGACGCACCTCGGCCCAAACCTGCGGAAAATCTGAAAAATCGCGAGCTCCTCGGAATATTGCGGCGTTTCCTTGATTTTGCGTTCATTTACGCGAACGCAAAAATGGCTAAATCCTGGAGGATCTGATTATTAGGTCATTTGCTTAAGACACTCAATCAAATAACAACAACAACAACAACAACAACAACAACAACAACAAAAAACCCCACAAGATGAAACACTTACTTCCCATCATCAGCGTGGTAAGCGATTGAGTGAGGCAGCCAGCCAGGCTGATGATCAAGCTTGTAGAACTGAGGAACCAGACCCACAGCAATAGTCCCTCTGACACCTGTGTCCATTATAGTCACCTGAAATTTCACAACACAACACCTCAGAGCAATCCTACAACACTCTCATAACAGCATGGAGCACTCAGAATCATACTAATCGGTTTTGTATTCTGAAATCTGATCAAAATGGACTTTTTTTTACTACACACCTTACTATATAATCATGAATGTGTATATCAGACGTATTACAAAGATGTGAAAGTAGCTTTACGGTAAGAAAACAAAACAAGACGACGACGATGACGACATGGTAGCAGGAAGTCTGCACTGAATGGAGCTCTGAACCACAGGAAATCACGGCTGCTCACGGTTTCAGATTATTTTAGAGGACTGTCACATGCGCTGTGATGAATATGAATATCACAGATGTGCCTCAGCTTGGCCTGAGCTTGGGGAGCGAGAGCAGCCGTGAAGAAAAAGAAGAAAAAAAAAGAAGCCAGAGAAAGTCAAGTAACCTGCTATGAAGTATGTGACCTCGCAGCTACTGCTTAAATCCCCGCATTGCTTTTTTTCTTTCTTTCTTTTTTTCCCCCTTTCTCTCACAGCACGACTTGCTTTGAATAAATTTGATGAACTTCATTCTGATTTATTGGAAAACCCTGGAACTAACTCCATTCACTTCCACTAATTAGACTCCCTGACTAATTTAATCACATCCTCCCATGCAAGTCTATTTTTTTTTTCCTTTTTTGAAATGACCTCCATAAAAGGTCAGAAGACCATTAGATTCACTATTCTTGAGGAAACTTGGCCTCAGCAGAGGAGAAAGCTCAATCCTAGTCCGCAAAGATGAATGGTTTTTAGCACTCTCCAGGAAAATGGCTGCCGTGCAGCTGTTGGCTATTTCAGCTCTAAAACCTAAAACCCTACAGCCAGGAGATAAAACATAGGAGAAAGAGATATGACTTTGTGTTTGCCTCTTTCGAGGATTTGCTCCTCAAACTTCAAAATATCAATGTCCGATGTACTCGCTGTATAAGCTCCCTGCTGTGAATTTAATGCGGTGAAGACGCGCCACTCCACAAAAAGAGAACCCTGCTGTGAACTTGGGAGCTGCAGAATTTCAGCCCAGGCTTCCAGACAAAATATTCAATTAGGCTAATAGAGAAAATTTCCACTTGACTAAGGACAAAATTGATTTACACACACACACACACACACACACACTGAAAAAACAGGCAGCCTAAGAACACAGTGAGGGTTTTTTTGTGGTTTTTTTTTTTTTTTTTTTTTTGGAGTGAAGTTGTTGAAACAAGGGAAAGAGGTTCAGCAGAGTGTGTGTCAGACAGATGATGGGCGAGCGGGTAAGCACGCTGACTCGTGGAGGTCAAATGAGGTGAACTGAAACGTCTGTGAAAATGTAACGAGGAAATATGATCACGCCGCTGACGTATGTTCCACCAGACGCGCAACTATTACGGGGGGGGCCGGTGGAGCAGCGTCCATACTCCGGGGATTCTCTCCGAAACACACGTCGGAATCGGAGGACCTGCGTAACCCAGTACAGCGAGAGATTCGAGACGCGGAAGCTGAATAGCCTCATCTATTACAAGGCTGCAGAATGAAATAAAACAATAGAAACCTTCACAGAAATTCTAATGGTTTCCACTACAAATACCATCACAAACCATCAGCGAACCATTTCTACCATTATTGGTCCTTAAATGGCATCCACAAGACATAACATGCCACTGATAGAAGGCAACAAATTACCAGTAGAGACCCATAGGGACCATTAAAGTTTACATTAAAACCAATACGATTCATATTAACACCATTAAAACCGCACGTCAACTATAATCTTCATACGCTTGGCTTTATCGATCGTTACAGCGTTGATGAGGTCATTAGTGAAGCAGCACAGAGCTAAAACACACAGCCGAGTACAATGACTGAAATACTGCACGAGGATTGTTGAGAGGTGAAATGCTGGGGGGGGGGGGGTTAATGCAAAGCTTTCTGTGAGGAGAGGTTTATTTAGTATTTACAGAAGGAGACGTCAGTGTCAGAGGTACAGCTGTTAGTTTTCCACCACAGGATGCCTCCATCCAGTTCTCTGTAACATGATGAGCAGTTTATATCTGCCATAACATAACAGGACCTTGTTTCGCGGATGTTCCGAGACCTACAGATGGACGAAACGTAGGAAATGCCGTCGTTTCATCAATAAAAACTGTGATCGTTGGCAAACTGCTGTGGTATAAGAGGAATAAAACACTTCAGGATGTGCTGTAACAGTACCTCTTCGGGTCAAGCAGCACAACCTTGCCACTGAGTACTTTCCAGCTATAAAAGCACGCCCCCAAGTCTTTCATCCTCTGCATAATTGCCTTTCAAACAAACTCCATTACCAAGAGTACTTTTAAAGGAGCGTACTTTCAGTATTTAATTGCGTAAATACGTAAAGACATAAATATACATTTGCCTGGTTTGATTTAGCCCAGTTTTTTTTTGTTTTTTGGACTGAATATCAGATATCAGGAGTGTACTACACAGAGGGTGTAAAATGCCCTTATAGTAAACCCGAGGCTGTGCACATAAGTAGTAAATTTGGGATTCAGATCAACTGCATGATGGTTGGGTTTAAAAAAAAAAAAAAAAAAAAAAAAAAAGTCCGGGTGATGAAAAAAATGCCATAAACTCGTAATAAAAAGTCCCCATGAAATCAAAATGGAGGTTTTATGGCTTTTAGTATGAATATGTTAGCTTTAAGGTTATCTATAAGCTAGTGTGCTCCAAAACAATAACAAACTTCACCTTTAGAAAATATATCTTTCTCTCTCTCTCTTTACCACCGATACAGATCAACAATTTTGATGACATCACTCTGCACTCCAGCTTCTCATCGGATTTTCTGTCCAATCAAACGCGATCTAGACTCTAACATGTCCCGCCCTAAAAAATGCTAAAAATCACCTTGCCGAAGTTGCCGTTGTTGAGCGAGAGTTATCATATCGGCGAACACGGGTTGTAATCGTGTCTCTGGCCGTTCCAACGCGAGCGTCTTATTCGGTTTTCAAACTGTAAGTTGGTTAAGAAGGAAACGGCTTGAATTCATTCACTTTGAAGAAGGAAGTATTTGTGCCAGCTCAGGGCTGTCGAGTACGGTTTACACTATCGAATAATGCAGCGTGTTTCAAGGAGCTTCACGGGGACTTGAAGATGCATTTTTACTAAGAGTGCCCATAATTCCGGACTTGACGCCATTCCTTCAAGAAAACAATCGATGACGGCGTCACAATGCTGAAGTTTTTAATTTGCACAATAATAATTTTGCTTAAAAAAAAAAAGAAAAAAAAAGTTCATATTATCGTCGCAATAAATGTCAAATTTGATTCCCGATGATGCCACAGCCACCGGCAGCCGCAAGTCCGATGGAGCAAAACCGGCCTCTGGGTTGGAGAGGTGGTACACTCTCTCTTACCTGTCAATCACAGCGACACTAACCAATCATAGGCTTCGGTGAGCTCATGTATGCGGAAGAGGGCGGATAGCTCGTTCCATTGAGTGTGTTATGCTGCAAAGACTTATGGCTTCACGTGTCTTTACATATTGTTCAATAAACCTTTCATGTTCATTTCAATTGTCTACTTAAACAAATGCAGTCAAGTCCAAAATTATTGGCACCCTTGGTTTAAAAAAAAAAAAAAAAAAAAAAAGAATCTGAAAAGTTGCCTTAATTGTGAGATACTTCGTTTAAACCTAAAAGTGCCTTAAGGGAGTCTTTTGCCTTTTTTTTTTTTTTTTGCATACAAAACGGAGCTACACACACACACACACACACACACACACACAGCACTGCAGCATGGACAGGGTGCTACTTTCCAGCTCTAATGCCCATGTGGAAGTGGACGTTTATCAAACCACGACAAGCTGCCAGTGGCCTCAAACCAGCGTCGTAAATCATTCGTAGCACGCCTTCACCCAAAGCCCAATTTACAGCCACAACCTCGTAGGCTTTTCCATATTAAATCACCTGCGTGCTCCTTTCCCAAGGACTATTTTACGCCAAAGGCATCACCCATATCAACTCGAGAAGTGCAGCATGTCCTGGAGAAGTCACAGGAAATTTTTTAAGTGTTCCTTGAGGCTGCGTGGGGCACAGAACAAACTCGTTAAAGAGTATTCTTCACGAGATGGACGATCTCTCGGTGTTCTGTCGGCACAACAACTCAGAACTCGTGTTTCACGCGATCCATTTTGATCTACTATAAATGGTATGAATTACAAATTGTTTGATATGTTATTAATAGAAAAGAGGACAATGTATGAATTTGTAAGAAAATCACAGGTCGTGTGGCTGGACTTTCTGCTTACCACATGATCCTCGATTAATCCACATATGGGATTTAATAGGTTCAAGTCGCCTTGGTTTTTTTTGGGTTTTGAGGTACTGAGTAGGTCTCTGTTTCAAATGGAAAAAATGCTAAATTTAGCACAAGTGTTGAGAAATATCTGAATCAGAAGGGACACTTGGTTTTACTGAACCATACAGCATGAAGGAGAAAAAAATAAAAAAATAAATAACCCAGAGTGGAAAAAAGGGCGTGCTCGTTGCGTGTTATGCAATCTCCATGCTTCAAGTTTTTATTCAATTTGCATCTGAAATTTGTTTTTGTCTCGAGATGAATGGAAATGTATAATGTGTTGACGTTGCTGCGTTTGGTTTTGCTTAAAACAAATCTGGGTTAGATCTTTAAAAAAACAACAACTTTTTTTAACTTAAACAGTAGCAAGAAGAAAGAGATGAAGAAGAAGAAGAAGAAAGAGAAGAAGGTCGAGTTGAGTACTCGATGTCATTTAAAGTCTTAAAGGCAGCAGAATGACGAAAGGAGACAGTGTTCATTTAAAAAAATTTTTAAAAAGTAAACAATAGGCAATCGGGCAAATGTTATGCAAATGAGGTGTAGTCTAATTAATTAACGTACATAAATTTGCATGCTTAATACTATAAATGAGCAGGCGTTCCTATTAAAGCGAGTGTATATTTAGGGAAAAGAATAAATATAGAAAAATTCTTGAACGCAGGTCATCTGTAAACTGAGAATTGTTGTAGTTCTGAATATGGAAACAAACAGACTGTGATAAAAAAACAAAAAAAACAAAAACAAACAAAAAACGTTTTAACAATACAATCCCGAGTATATAAGTATATGGTAGGCTATATAAGGTTTCTAAAGAAACTTGCCAGGTATATCATAATGACACTTGAATTGTCAGGAGATATATACGACATGACAGTGATTGTACCAAAGTTTCAGATCATGTGATGGTCTTGAGTGAATAAAAACAGTGTTTCTGTTGAGTATTTGTTTAACAGTTTAAGAAAGAAAGAAATTGACCGATATTATCACTCATTATCAGTCATTTCTACCTGAATCGTCGTGCCTTAAATCCTGTACTGCTGCCGTTGCTTACCTCAAAGTAACAGTTTCCTTTTGATAAAGGCCGTGGAGCCACATAGCAGCCAACTTCATCAGAGTTCCCTTGGTAACTACAGCAGGGAAAATTACAGCACTTTAGAAACACTTCATAAAGAGCACTGTTGCTATAGGTACTTCCATCCTTCCACCACGATCACTGCTCACATTTTCCCCTGAATACTCAGGAAAAGATTTTTTTTTAATATACTGAATACCAAAAAATATTTATTAAAAAATATATACATCAATCAACTATTACTGCGAAGTAGGATTCATTAAATAACATCAATAATAATTAAATATAATTATCAAGCACTTATGATGACCATTTTTTAAAAATCTTACATCATTTTATAAAATTCCTACAGTTTTTTGACATTTTTTAGTTCTTTTTTTTTTTTTTTTTTTGCAGATATGTGTCAGAGAGCAACGTGAAGCATTTCAAGCCTCGATTGGTTCAATTCTGACAAGTCGAATTGAAAATAACCTTCGATATCCACCAACTCTGACTAACTCAAACGCTCAGACGGTAAGTTCCTCTCGATAGCCGTGTTGGTGTGAGGTGAAACGTTTCCCTGCTCCGAATCTCTGAATTTGACTCGGCGTTTCTGGACGCGACAGTTAAAAAACGCACCTGCGTGCTGAAACCCGCTCGCACTCGAACGAGACGACGGATTTCTCACAAAAAGCTGTCTAACCGCAACCTGACCTCCGTGTTCGCACATTCCGTCTCCGATCGAATGGGACAGTGGCAATGGAAAATATGGCATCTTATGTTTTGTGGAATTCGGGACACCATGTTGCACAAAGGCGGTCTGTTTTTCCGAGACGTCAAACGGGCCTTTCATCTTTTGCTGAGCGAAAAAAAAAAAAAACAAGCAGCCCATAACATTTGCTGAGATTATAATTATTTCAATCAGTGAGGTTTTGCGAGAGGCAGGCCTTGTTTGCGTTTTTGGGGAAGAGCTGATGGCTCCGCGGCACGCACGGACGCACGCCGCTTCTCAGTCACGGCTCTACCGTGCTGACGGACTGGGAATGAGCTCTGACTGGGACGTTTAAAAAAAAAACCGTTTGAGCCACAGTCGACATTAATGCTGAGTGTGCAGGTGGTCGGAAAAGGACAGAACGGCCTCCGCTGGGGAATACTTGCTAGGAAGGAAGACAAATGAAAGCTGTTAATTTCTGAGACGTTATTCATGACAACAAATAAGAAGGAAAGCCATGCGTTTGTCTTTCATTAGTTTGATTTCATTAACTTGGAAAGTGATTTAATTCCCAATGCTCTGGCCTTATTAAATTATGTTCACAGATCTAAAGTGAGGAATTTTGTGTCTATTTATGGTCAATTCTAGTCAGATTTCTTTAACTTCTACAGGTTGCTTTGGGACTTTGGGACTAGCGCTCGCACTACTAAACAGACTAGTCGACTAATACATTAATCTAGTGAGGTGAACAGCAGAGAGATGCTAAAGAGAGAAGTTAAATGTAGTCCGAATATACAGTGTGTCCCAAAAGTCTCCATTATTATTTTTTTTTTTTCAGATAGCCTTTAAGAACGCTTTTGTAAAAAGAAGGACGTACTGAAATCATTCTCCTGGCTGGATCGGGAAGCTGTCACAAGGTTGCGATGGACTCTTACAGGAAACATGACATGGAGTACGGTGCATCACGTACACATTCAAAAACCCTGGGAGTGTCGCAGACCGACCGAGAAGTTGACGTCCACGAGCATCCACCGATGAAGGTGCAACCGATGTGGTGCTGGCGAACACAGTCCCCTGTGACTTTTGCGAGAGCCTGTATTTCAATGAAACCAATTCTGCTTTACTTGGTATAAGGATCTGTTGACGGACATGAGCTTCCATGCTGCGTGCACTCAGTTCCAGGTCATTCACATGAGTGCGTTTTAAACACGTGTTTTACAGCATAACAGTATAGCGCTTTAACCAAGACACTGCTACAAATAGTGTAACAGACTGGTTAGTTTGCAGATTAATTGCACTGATTTATTTATTATTCATTGGTAACAGTGTAGGCTATAAAAGCATTGAAGCTGGAAGTGTACTTTTCGCTTGTTTACGTCAGCATGACACATTGTTTGCTGTTGTTCATCACCATGTAACCGTCCTAATAAAAACAGCAACGTCCTGAATCGGTTTTTGTTTCAACGATGGAAAAGATGACTAGCTGACTACTTTTTTTTTTTTTTTAAACTTGTTTCTGATCAGATGTTTCTCACTTGTCTGAATTCCTAGAACTGTAATCTGCTTTACATAAAGCACGTCTGGCTTATTCCTAAACACCTTGTGACTCATTCCAGGAAACGTATAGGCTTTATAACCCCAGAGAGTCAGCGGACGCACCTCAAAGTGTCTCCGTCCTTCAGCATGCGTTTGTAGCGCTCCTGGTAGCGTACGGCACGCACTTCCCTTATTTCTCTGATCCTGCGCCTCCAGTTGAGGATCCTGTAGTGTAAATTGATGTCGTCCATCTTAGTCGGGGGGGGGGGAGAAAGAAAAAAAGAAAAACAGTGGAAAGAAAAACACATCGACGATGTTTAGAATTCTTGTGTTGGGGACAGATGTTTAGAGAATGCAGTCAAGCTGCAATCAATTGGCTAAACTAATTACTGCATAAAAGAGGCCACAATAGTCTTTCCTTGATTGCAATCCAGATGCATGAAACATCTTTGACAGAGAGAACGTTTGGGGGTGATGTGACAGCTGCCCGTCATAGCGGAAAAACCTTGGGGTTTTGGTTTTTTCTTTTAACATTTCTGTCCGACTGTTCCGGTCATAGACTCGTTTGTTATGATTTAAAAAGATTTTATAAAAAAAAAAAACAACAAAAAAAAAACAACAACAAAAAAAAAAAAAACACTGAGGACCTGATATTCACATCATAAACTGAACCCATAGCTTAATATTCATTCATGAACGTTTCTACAAAAAAAAACAAAAAACCTGTTACTTTGTCTTAAAACTAAAAAATTTTTTTAAATCCCTTAACGTTTTAGATCACATGCCCTTACGTTTCCTTTGAAATCGCAATTAGACTCAAGTTGACATCATCCCTATGTGGGTAAGATTAAATGTACATGAGGTCCTAAGGCCGTTTCCTATTTTACTCCTCTGTGATTTTATTTTCATCTGGATCGGCTACGTCCGTGTTCTTCTCCGTCGCCCTCTGAGAAAATTACAGGCCAAATTACCCACTGATCTTCGCCAAACTCCTCGGTCGCTTGATCGTTTGACTCTGGATGGACACGGCCGTGATTTTCTACGCAGACTTCGCTTCGCGTCATAAAGAAAACAACAGACGAAACATTTGCGTGCTGCTACTTGTCGCGTTTAGTCTCGCGTGCGTCACTGACCTTCCCCCAGATATTAAACACTTCCTGAATCGCAAAATGAAAAACGGACGCTTTAGAAAAGGCACTCAGCCATACACTTGGGTCTGGGTGTTAAAACCTTGACGACACATTTTCAGAGGGAGAAAGAAAATAAAATCATTAAGAAAAGCGAGATCGTGCCGGCTGATTAAAGAGTCATTATAATGGAAGCTATAGGAATAAAGCATTACTTTATATTCACATGATATTATTATTGTATTAACATATGCACAATATCATCGACTTTATGTTTTCTACCATTAATGACTAGCTGCATCATTGCCAGGTCCTTAAATATCTAACATTTTGTAGAAAATTCTTTAGTAGAAAATAAAACCTGTTAGAAACCCACTTCTCCTGTTGTCATTTGATTGCTGTCCCCCTGCGACAGTTTTATCACTGAGGAGACATGTTAAAAATAAATAAATAAATAAATAAATATTTACGGACGTACCTCTGATAAACTAATCCAACCCGAAAAAGGCTATTATTTATATTGCTTTTGAAGTTGTAGACATTTGGATTAAAATTAAATTCAAAGCAACCAATTACGTTTGCAGCTTTGATAGGTTAAACATTACTATATCAACTTCAACAATGGATGATTATACTCTACACTCGCCAATAAGCTCATCACACCTTATTTGATCCAAAAAAAAAAAAAAAACTAAATGAAAAGAAGATGCCGGGATGACTTAAAAAACTTGTATGAACTTGATTACAGGACCACAGTTAAGGTAGAATGACATTCAATGAGGAAACAAATAAGAAAATCCTCAACCTGGCCTGTAATATAATAACGACATAACCATTCAGTTATTACTGAAACTAGACTTGGCTATTAAAAGGTTCAGGCTTTTTTTGGTTTCAAGGTAAGAGCTGCGTCCGAAAGTACCTGCTGCATTTGATTCCGTACCTACCGCTCGGCCGTCAATGCAGTACGTACTGATCGGTATACGTGTGTAGTATGAATACAATCCGGACGTACTACGTCCGCCATGTTGACATCGTCATGTGATGCACAACTTCAAAAGAGCAGACGCGCTGCATTCTGCCATTTTTGATTCCGACAGCAATTCTGCGCCAGTCCCGTTGCATTATGGGATAGCGCAGTGTCCACACTCTGGTTCCATACTGCAGAATTTCGGCGGAAGCAGTAGGTCATCCGGGTAAATCTCACCTACTGTTTTATGAATACTGAGAATTAGAGACATACTACTCCTTTGGCGTACTGCCAAAGGCTGCGTCCACATATCCCTACTACCCTACCCAGTAGGCGAAAAGCAGTACAAAGGAGTAGTATGTCCGAATTCTCAGTATTCATAAAACAGTAGGTGAGAAATACCCAAACGACCCACTGCTTCCAGCCCGGCTCTTCAGTATGGAACCAGTGTGTGGATACAGCGCTGTCCCATAATGCAATGGGACTGGTGCGGAAGAGCTGTCAGAATCCGCGCCACATAGTACGCCCAGATTGTATTCATGCTTACGACATATACCAGTCAGTATGTACTGTATCCACGGCCGAGCAGTAGGTACGGTCACGGAATGCAATTTCGGACACAGCCAAAGTCTCAAATGTTTAGACATGTTTGAGATTTGAATGATTTCCGCCCATATTCACGAAGCTCCGCCCCTAGTGACTGACAAGAGATGAATCCCAAACACAAACAATATTCCGGACCGGAAGACAGTTTTCCAAACGTTTTTTTATTTCCTCAGTGACTTAATACACATTTACCTAACGCCTTGGGGGTTTTTTGTATCATTTTCTACACACCATCCTTGGTTTATTTGAGCAAATAAGGAAGTTTTAAAAAAACAGCTATTGCACCTTTAAAAACAAACCCATAAACACTGATGTGGACACCTTATTGCATTCACAGTGTGTTTATTTGTGCAACCCGTAACTATTAAACTGTCACTCAGGTTCAACTCACTCATATATATAAAGTTAAATAGCTGACAAACTCTCTTGTTAGTTAGCTAGCTAAATACGCGACCGAATATAAAAAAAACTTTTTCTTCTAATTAAAAATCCAGTTGGACACCAACACAAACTTTTGCCTTCGAAACTTATCTAGCAAGTTGACTATCCAGATAACGTTAGCATTAGCATTTAACAAGTCACTCGAAGGAAGCTGACACCGAGTCGCCATTTTGGTTCTTTTCATTAAAATAAATCTTACCTTACTCACATTAGTAGGTAATATTGTGGGATGTTAAGGCCCCTTGTGTTTAATTCTGGCCACGAACTCCATTAGCTAGCACGATAGTCACCTGAAAAAGTCAACAGAAATTTGACTAAGTCTCTTCCTGTTTACATCACAGTGGCCAGTGGGGGGGAGGGGGGTCAAATCCACTGACGCGATTTTAACCAATAGGAAAGCGAGCCACAATCAAGCGCATGCGTACTAACGCGCCACAGAGAAACGTCAAGTGGTACAGCGTACTAGCATACTAAATAGTATTGTAGCGCACTATTTTGATATGCTGTTTTGAAATACTAATTAGTGCGTTAGTATGCGGTTATCCATAGACGTGGTCAAATTCTCAATACAAAGCTTTAGTTCAGTTTCTCTAGGGGGGGAAAAAGGCTTTTAAATAGAAACATTTCTTTCCTAAAAGATTTATTATACATCTCTAGAAAATT
>JANDJT010000050.1:4929094-4943550 GCA_024331685.1 Stegophilus panzeri
CAGCTGATATTAATTTGCACAGATAGGGGGTATAATTACTTACGGATTTCAGCTAGTTCCTTGCCTTACCTTGCCTTGGAGAACTGCTTTTCCTTAGCATGTTCAATAATTTTTTCCACGTGTAATTCCACTTTATTAAACATAACTTTATTTATGGACTTTAATGTTGTGAATTTCATGTAAATAACCTCATTGGAAATATATTTACTGAAAAAAATGTTGACATGTTCAATACTTATTTCCCCCACTGTATGTACAAATGTTTAATTGCATTAATCTGAATTAATTTGCATTAATCTTTGCTTTATAGCATTTCTTTGTATGTGCCTATGACTTTTGCATAGAATTGTATATACTATATATATATATATATATATATAATGTAATACTGTAGAGTGCCTATTATGTATGTCATGTATGGGCTTTGTGCCAACATATTTCCGGCTTAAACAGATCACGTGGTCTGTCTACGGCGCCACCTATTGGCTCCCGGAGCTGTCCATCTAGACGCAGGGTGACGACGCCCCCATGTGAGCCGCAGCAGAAGTTCCCAAGTTGCAGTGGATTTTTTTTCGCTTGGTTGTCAGGCGTCTTTTTTTCCCCTGGAATGGGGCAGGGCTATTTCAGTGATTTGTCTGCTACAGCAGGAAGATTTAGTACAAAAGAAAACCCGAAAAAATAATCTTTAAAATTTCTGGGTTTGTGTGTGTTCGCTCGCTTTGGACTGTGAGTGACAGCTGAAGCGGAAAGCAGGAACCGAGGAGAGGCGAAGCAGCGCGATGGCGGCTCACGGTAACCACGGCAGCGCCTCCGGCCCCATTCTCATGCTGGCCGCTAAAACCAAGACCAAAAAGAAAAACTTCGTCCAGCAGAAGGTGAAGGTTTTCCGAGCCAGCGACCCGGTGCTCAGCGTCTTTATGTGGGGAGTAAATCATTCGGTAGGTTTTTCAGCTGCTTTTCAACTTCCCCAGGCGACTCCCTTTTCAGTTAGCTAGCATGGCTATAAACAACCCCGCCGACGCTATTTTCCCCCTACCTTAATTCCGACATGTCCCGATTCCTGCGCTACGATTGGTTAGGTCGCCATGCACGCTGTCCAATCAGAGCGCGCGTTCTTTATTCTTGCCCAGTCCTGGTTCAGGAGGCGGGATTTCTAGAAAAACGGGTGGGAGGGGAAGATAACCGTAACAAATTTCCCCGTAGAATGCGGAAACAGAATTTACATGTGGTGTTTACCAGCTACACGTACCAGAAAAAAGTAGCAATGCGATTTATATTTACAGTTTATAAACTGAATCAGAGTGTAAAAAGAGCATACATTAGCGGATTGACGTGTATACGTTAGGCAGTTCTGAAATTAGACGCGTATAACAGCTAATAAACCAGATGGAAAAGAATAGTCCCCATTATGTAAATACAAAACTTATCACCATGACTCATGGTTAAAAATATATCTATTAGGCGTATATGGTTCGAAGGTCATATGACATTTTTGTCCAAATAGCTTTTATAGCATGTAAATCCTTTTCTCTGCATGTTTGTAGGTGGTTATTTTTGAAATGTACTTTTCCACAACATGCATGTGGTCGTGTTACTGATTTCTATCAAATGTCCTTACCACTACTTTGCATTTCTTGGTCTCTTTCTCCTTTTTATTCTTCAGATAAACGATCTAAACCAGGTTCCCGTCCCTGTTATGCTTCTCCCTGATGACTTTAAAGCCAACACCAAAATCAAAGTCCAGAACCATCTTTTCAACAAGTAATTTCACCACACAGCACATCTATAGCATTAACAGATCAACACCAGTGCAATTATTGGGGAAAAAATCCCTTTAACATCTTTTCATTTAGTTGGTTGACGTTAGACTGAAACGCCCCGTGAAATGAAAGTTGTTTTGTTTTGTGGTCGCCTTAAAGTTATCTGTAAGCTAGAGTATAGAGGGTATGCATCGAGGTCACTTTCCCCTGGGCTAGACTGAGTGGCAAAACATCCAGCAAAATTCCTGGTTTTAATAGGGGGAAACTGCGAAAATGCTAGTATAACTAACGATTATCAGCTTAAATTAAGGCAGTTGGACTCGACAGTGACCCTTACAACTTGCCCAAGAACCTGTGGTCCATGGACACTGGTATGCGGCCAGAAATCGGTTTTCTCGACATTTATATGTACCTGATTTCGACGCCGGGGAAATACATTAAGCAAAGCCTGAATGCATACAAAAGCCTTGATGCTTGTTCCTACTTCAAGGTGGGATTTGTTGGAGAAATTAAAGTGACTAGAACACCAATAAACATTCTGGTTGTATGTACAAATATTTTTATTTTATTCTATAATTTTATCTGGTAAACCGTAAGCTAGTCCTAGTTTGTTTGTCTCTAACACTGCTTCCATTTACTAACGTGAGCCTGTATATTTGTGAAGGTAAAACACAGTCCGAGAATAAATGAGCCCCCATTATTCATCAGTGGAAATAGGCAGCACTTAAAAACAAATATGTAGCAAATTATTCATCGTTGTACAACATGAATACCACGTGCCAAAATAACTTACACTGCTCGACTTGGTAAAAAAGGACTAAATGGTTTTTTTAGCACAGAATTCTTGTTGAATCTGTTAGCACAGTCGATCGCACAACAGCTTTTTCACATTTTAGATGCATTTTCTTTGTGTTTTTGTGGAATTCACTAATGCTGCCACTCAGTCTTTTTGCCATTCGGTGGGCGTGACCGCAGCAAGTTCCGCCTACCGTGAAGTCACGTGCATGCCCTCTATTTTCTATACCACCAATACGGATCAACAATGTCGACGACTTCATTCTGCATTACAGCTTCTCATCAGATATTCTGTCCAATCAAACGCTCAAAAGATCAAAAGAATGTGACGTATCCCGCCCCAAACATTATACAAATCCATGGTACTAACCGTCAAGAACGGCTTAGCCCTGGGCTGTGAGGTAAGCTTAACGCTATTGGAGATTTTTAAAAGGGGGCGGGGCTACTTGATATATCACGCCCTGACGTCCTGTTTCAGTGGAAATTAGATCAACACTTCTGATAACTCTGTGCGTTTCAAGGCCCTTCATGGGGACTTTAAAGTGTCCATGAAATAGTTTCTTCGCTGATTCGATTCCATATGTTGGTGTATTTCCAGCCTGAGTTTATTAACACGATTAGATTGCGGACGACCTTGCTTTGGGCGTCCATGCTTTTTCGAGCATTTTTTTTGTCCCAAAAAAAGTAAAAATAAGGGTGCCAATAATTTTGAAACCAGTGTTTTCTAGAAACAAATTGGACTACTTGGACGAAAATCTAACATTCTTGTGTTTAAAATGTCCGTGTGTATGAGCTCTTTTGCATGAATGGTGCCAATAATTCCTGAGTGCACTTTTGGTCATTGGTGTTGCTCTTTAAACCTTTATGAAAATGCAGGGATGTGTTTAAATTTTTTTGTATTTGAAGATTAGTCATGATTGCGTGAACCCGCACACTCAGGAAGTAAAGCATAAATCTGCTGATGTCTCTTGTGACCAGAGGTTTTTTTTTGTTTTTTGTTTTTTTTTTTAAACAGAGAGAACCTCCCGGGGCATTTCAAATTTAAAGAGTACTGCCCACAAGTGTTCAGGAACCTCCGAGAGCGATTCGGGATCGAGGATCTGGACTTCCAGGTATGAAATATTTCACCATGCGTGCATTAGAATGTATCTTTTCCCGCTGCTCAGGCAGCAGGTGAACTATATTAGCTCTCAGCGTTAGAACCTTGGTTAGGATGCAGTAGAGCGCTCTCATCAAGTAAACATTACTAACATACTAACGCTCGCTCTGACGTCATATGGAAACTGTTCGAAATGAAATGCCGGTTTTGTTGCTTACCTTCGCAAATCCGAGCACAGTTTTTATGCTGCAGTCGGTTGTGCTTGGGAACTCTGAGAAACCTGACCTCCGACAGGGAAAAATAGAACGCAGTGGTCATTCAGCGTAGTTCTCACACCTGACAGCAGAAAAATATGGCCGCACAGATTTGTAATGTAATTCTGTTGGCCTTATCCCAATTCATTTTTGATAGGCAATAATACAAAACTACTATTTTCCTACCTAACTGGACAAAAGGGGACCTTTAACTTTGTTCAGATAACCAGGAAGAGGTGTTCTTCTTAAAGGAAAAAAAAATTTAAACCTGTCTGAGAATTTTTTTTTTTTTTTTTTTTTTTTTTTTTTTTGTCATTTAAACAAGTTTATGTATGCTGAGTATTTTGTTAAATGGTGAAATGTAATTGTTGCCATATGGCAACAACATGCGATAAAGAAACTGTGGTATTGAAACAGGCCTTTATAGAAAAAAAAAAGACACTAGGCTTCTCCAATAGTATATTTACATTTTTTTCACATTCAACGTAAGAGAAACTGTTGTAATTTCAGACATTTTGCATTTGCACCTCTATGTTTAAAATTTTCTGTTTCAAGGGAACGAATTAAGAATTCAAGAGAAAAATTTAAAAACATGTTTTGGTTTAATGTTTGTATGTATTTTGAGTGAGTAAATTCATCCACATGCTTTTTTCCACAAGAGTAAGGTCCCTCTTGTGTCATAAATGTGAGCTGGTCTATTAGCGCTTAACAGGATATGGTGGAGTTCTTAATTAGGATATTGTTGAATATTCATGGATACAGCCAGAAGATTTAAGAAGGTAAAGGAGTACAAATGTTCCAGCGATACAAAAATGACATTCAGCAGTATGTTAGAGTAATAGAGTATGAGCTATGCAAAAGAAAAATAGTATAAATTAATACAGTGTGACTAAATTGATACAGAGTGTCACTGAAGGGGAAAGGACGCAGGACGCGAAAGGCACAATTGCTCTTGGTAACGGTTGTTTTCCCTATGTAAAGGGACCTCTGAACTCAGTTTGTTTTGGCTCACGCGACCGCAGCTTCTAAGTGGGTGGGGCTATGGGCTTTCTGGTCGGTAAAAATGGAAGGAGCTGGTGATTATTCAGTAGCCTTGCTATTATTGTTTTTGCTGTTGCTTGGCGCACATCTGGGGAAAAAATTCCATTCACCAACATACGCTAGGGTTGTTTTGGTAAAATTAATTTTCTTTCAACCACCTAGGAATTTTTTTTTTATTGATCTCTGTGGATCTGAATTGATGTGTGTGTGTGTGTGTGTGTGTGTGTGTGTGTGTGTGCGTGTGTGTGTGTGTGATCCCTCAGGCCTCTCTGACCCGCAGTCCCCCGGTGAAGGGCGAGGGGCAAGGCGAGGGTCTCCTCTTCACCTCATACGACCGCACTCTGGTGGTGAAGCAGATCTCCAGCGAGGACGTTGCCGACATGCACAGCATCCTGTCCGAATATCACCAGGTACCCTCGCGCCTCTTACTGCGAGACCTGTACTTAACCGTAAAGCCGGTTTAAATGTCTCGTCACATGGTTACGAGCTTGAAAGAGGAAATAAAAAAACGGCTGCCTTTTGCCTGAGGCATTGTTTTACTAGATTTCTGAGGAAGTTAAAAGGTTTTATACTGCATAGTAGCGATGTTCACTGGCATAAACATCGGACCGCAAAATTAGCATCACCACTTCTGACGCTAATCCAAAGGTCAGCTTTGAAAGGTGTTCTTGCGCAACCTCTTGGGGAAAACGTTTCTTACTGAAAGTTTACCACATGACTGCAGTCTAACTTAATACTTAAAGATAATATCCAAGATGACTCACAGACATTATCCAACTGTCCATTTTTACACTCTGGTCTCGTTCTACATGGGTGGCCGTGTCCTGAAAAATCATCCGTCTGAATTCAGACTCTTTGTCTATTTTTATCGCCTTTCTGGCCTCCAGTAAAGGAAAATAGGGCAACAGGGTACAGTGCGTGTTACCTTCATAAGCTTTCGGTCTTGTACATTTCCATATCACTTCCTGGGTTTAGGCAAAGTACTTTAGTTTCGTACTCCTGACTCGTGTCTCTCTTGTCAACTCTTCTGTGATGGTGCAGAAATGAAGCAGTTTGATTTTGTGAACCTACAAGAAACATTTTATTGCGTTGTAGATGTCCCATTATTTTTGATTATACTACAGCGCTGTTGGATTCCAGAATCTGATTGATTAAAAGGTGTCCATTCATTTTCTTTATACCACAGCGAGCGTTAATGCTCAAATCTGAATCTGGGCAGAAGGTGTGCATTATTTTCATATACGGTCCCCTCCAAAAGTATCGGAACAGCAAGGCCAGTTCATTTGTTTTTGTTGTAGAGCCAAAGACATTTGGGGTTTGAGACCAAAAGATGGATATGAGACGAGAGTTTGGGATTTCAGGTTTTATTTCCTGGTATTTACATCTAGATGTGTTAAACGAAATAAAACTTTTGTATCAGACCACCCAATGTTTAGACGAGCAAAAGTATAGGAACAAATAAAGCTTGAAGCAAATTAAAGTAAATAACACTTAATATCTGATTGCATATCCCTTGCTTGCAATAACTGCATCACATTTGCAACTCAGTGACACCACCAAATTGTTGGTTTCTTCTTTTGTGATATTTTTCCAGGCTTTTACTACAGCCTTTTTCAGTAGTTGTTTGTTTCGTGGGGTTTCTCCCTTCAGTCTCCTCTTCAGGAGGTGAAATGCTGCTCAGTTAGGTTAAGGTCTGGACTCTTAAAACTGGAGTCACATGGATTACTTTTACGATGCCTTTATGAACTTTTTGGAGTTTGAAAGTTTTGGTTACCTGGACTGTAAACGGAGGGACAGAAATCGCTCAGGTTTGATAAAAAAAATGTCTTCGTCTGTGTTCTGAAGATGAACGAAAGTCTTAAGGGTTTGGAACGGCATGAGGGTGAGTAACTGATGACAGAGTTTTCATTTTTGGATGAACCCTCCCTTTCACATAAGTGAGAGGAACTGAATTTATTTTGAGAATGTTCTACCTTCTATCTTTTTTTGTTTTGTTTTGTTTTTAAATAAAAAGTTGCTAGCTTTGGCAAATTGCTGTGATATAAGAGGAGTAAAACACTTTGGGATGTGCAGTTATAGGAAAATAATCAGTAACAGTAACTCCTCCTGACATCACGACCCCGTCGTTGATTCGTTTCCTGTAACAGCGAGGCATGTGATAAAGTTCCTGGCATGTTGCACTAAATTTATGCGTAATTACTCTGTCTTTCTATCACACGTTTCTACATTTCTGTACTTATTCCTGAATAAATGGAAAAGAGTTTAGTCTTGTTTAGTCGTGTCTCTTCCAAACATTAAAAACCGCTAAATCCTAACGTCTATAGTACGTTAACAGGGACATTGTCACCCCGTTGCAGTAGATGGTCAGTCGTTTATAAAAGCATGCGAGGGTCTTTTGTCTGCTCTCACTGCAGGAGAATGTTTCTAGCGATCAGAGCTGTCGCTTTGCTCCAGTATTTGGAGGCTTTCCAGCTTCTGCAGACATCCCGAGGGCTCAATTTCAAGAGTTTGGAATGTTTGCTGCGTCATAAACCGACGTTCGAGCTTGCAAGCGGCCTTGAAACATTTTTTTTTGTTTATTTTGTTTTGTTTTGTTTTTGCTCTCTGGCAACATCTCAGCTCTGATTGTAATATGCACTCAGTGGGACTCCGTCAACACCTGAAGGTTTTGTAATAGCTTACCTGGTGAGGTTAAAGAATAGCCAGTTGTTGTTACACTGTGAACAGCATGAAACAAATGTGAACTATGTGGCATTCGGTGGAGACTGAGAATATTTCAGCTTCTACTAAGGGCTGGGCGATATATCGATGTATCATCACGATCATGATAAAGAATGTTAAGATACACTTTTCTGAGATATCGTTGGCATGGTGATGTATTTTTTCCATTTTTAATAATTAAACGGTACTGAATTGATGCCGCTTATTTGACGTAATTAAAAAAAAACTTAATCTTTTGTCTTTGTAGGCATTAATAAAAGTATTGTCAAACTCAGTTTAACGGTTTTTATTTATTTTGCCACTGTTTTGTGGACAGTTTGTTAGCTAAATTATATATCTTGATATGCATCGTATATCGTAGAAATGTCCTCAAGTATCGTGATATGACGAAAATTGTCATATCGGACAGCCCTAGTTTATACCGTTGGGTTGTCCAAGCTGATTGGTCAGAAGGTGTTAATAAATTTTCTAAAACAGCCGTTCTGACTGTAGTGTCCTTCATTCTATGTTGTTTCTATAGTAACAACTTACACAGGGACTTGTCTGTGGCAGACATTTTATTTAGCGTTTTTGGAAGGAGTCTCCAGTTTCAGTGCTTTGTGACAGTCAGGTAAGGCTGTAAACGTACGACGCCGTGGGAAAGTCTTCAGGATAGGAGTTTACACTGATGAATCACATTTTTTTACTTATTAACTTCAAGAGAGAAAACTCGAGAGAGGCTGGTGAGGGAACGAATGTTTATAGCTGCGATAACGGGAACGGACTTTCAATGTAAATAGTAAAATAAATGGATAAAAGGATATATTTAATAAATAAATGACATACATGATGTATAAGAGGAATAAAACACTTCAGGGCGTGTTGTTGTGGTAGCATCGCATCACCCCATTGTTTAGTTATTTTCCTGTAACGGTACGCCAGCAAGTGTTTTACTCCTTACATTTGACATCTCTGTAAAACATTATTTTATTACACTGCACATCTAGGATGTCCTTAATTTTTCCTTCAGATGTTAGACACAAGGCTGTACAACATCCGTTTGAACATCTCTCTTGTAAATCTGTTTATCTGTGATTTGTTGTGTCTGTGGTTTCTCTGCTTTCCTGCAGCACATAGTGAAGTGTCACGGCAGCACGCTCCTCCCTCAGTTCCTCAGCATGTACCGCGTGAGCGTGGATAGCGAGGACACCTACCTCATCGTCATGAGGAACATGTTCAGCCACCGGCTCATCGTGCACAGGAAATACGATCTTAAGGTGAGAGGGTTGAGAGCTTGACTCGCAGCAGAGCACGTTCTTTCCTGTTCGCGGGATTTTCCAGCGGTGCTAAAAAATAATCTGCCACAAGGGGGAGTTCTGGACAACCAAGCAGATGTGTTTTATTGTGTGTTCTTGTTATTTTATGATGAGTCATCACTTGAGCCATGTGTGAGGCATGTTTAAAAAATAAATATATAAGTGCACAATTCTAATTGAACTGTTCGTTTAATGCAGGGTTCCTTGGTGTCTCGAGAGGCCAGTGATAAAGAGAAGGTATGACAGAAAAGTTTTGACCCCTAACACACTTTTTTTTTTTTTTTTTTTTCTCTCCCCCTTAAGAAAGAAATAAAAATTTCCTTAAGAATAAAAGGACATCAGAGTGACACCGTGTTTTGGTTTTTTTTTTTGTTTTGTTTTGTTTTTTTGTCTCCATGGTGGTGGCAGGTGAAAGAGTTACCCACCTTCAAGGACGTCGATTTCAGGAACAACATGCAAAAGGTGTACGTGACCGAGGAGCAGAAAGAGAAGATCCTGGAGAAGCTCAACAGAGATGTCGAGGTACGAGAATTCAAACCGGAGTCAATCGCTTGACGTCGTATTAGTGATGTCCTTGAATCCATAGAAATAGGATTTTGATTGCACAACAGTGTGGTGTGATTGAAATGGTTTTGCTTTACTTAGCAGTACCAAGTTAATA
Organism: Stegophilus panzeri; assembly: GCA_024331685.1. Taxonomy (NCBI): domain Eukaryota; kingdom Metazoa; phylum Chordata; class Actinopteri; order Siluriformes; family Trichomycteridae; genus Stegophilus; species Stegophilus panzeri. Next base: position 4,938,721 of record JANDJT010000050.1, read on the forward strand.
AGAATTTTTTTTTTTTTTTTTTTTTTTTAATGAAACATTACCTTTTTAGGTTAAAACCTGAAGCTGACAAAATTAATCAAATTATCAAGCAAGCTTAGGCTACTTCAGGCTTTTTTATTTGTTTGTTTGTTTGTTTGTTTGTTTGTTTATTTATTATAATATAAACATGCAGTATACCTCCACAGACATAGTAAATATTATCAATTGTGCCTAGTGAACCATGAAAGGTGAAAGATTTTCACTTTCTTTAGCAAAGAAAACTCCCTTTGTTGGTAAAGGGACCCTAACTGGACAATTGAGTTATCATTTTGAAAAGAAGCTATTAAAATAGATAAACTTAAAAGTACAAAATGGGATCTTAAATCGATGAATGCATGGATGTTTCGATTAGAGGGCGACCGAACGATCAATTGGTTATCGGCAAAAATCCACACTGATGGTTTTTCCGGTTGCGTCCGCGGCTGAGAAGGGTCCGCTGTCCTTATACGGAACGAGAGCGGCCTCTAGAGGCGAAATAAAAACTATCACTGACAAATTTTGTTATTTCAAGTGTTTGTTTTTTGATTCATTTTGGACGGCTCTATTTTTTTTTTTATTATTATTATATATTTTTTTTGCTATTTGGAGTGTTACTTTTTGGTTCAGTTTGGGTGTGTATCTTTTATTTACTTTAATATTTATTAATAGTTCATATATTAAAATTTATATATTTATAAAAAATATTGTGCATTTTCATGGTACAGTCAGTAGTGTTTTATTTTTGTAATAAAGTTAAGCAATATTTTACTTGAGTGTTTTCATTCAGAATCAATTTGAAAAACTTTCGGTTGATTAATCGGTTATCGGCAGGTACATATCGCCCAAATTAGTAACGGATAAAACCTACTAATGGTCGACCTCTAGTTTTGATTTATTGTTTATTCATACCCTGTGGTGACATTTGTGGCAACATTTGAATGAGGGTTTTTTTTTTTTTGGCCTCGCCTCTGTAAATACACAAATATTATGAAACTCTAAATGGTGACTTTTATTCTGTCAACACTAGTGGATGTGAGAACTGACTTTTTCCCTTGTGCCAGCAAGAAAGGATAACATATTGGCACTCTCAGCTATTATTGCAGGCCAACAGACTGGCTGTGTCTCATGCTCAATACGAGCTCTATGAAGTGGACTATAGCTTTTGACACTTTTTTTTTTTTTTTGTGTGTGTGTGTGTGTGTCAGGTCACTGCATGATTAGTTGACTGCATAATAAATAGTCAAGTCTTTGTAGTCTTTGTAAATGCTACACCAGATATATAGCCAAGATATCGCATGTTCCTATTCAACCATGATGTTTGATATAGTCTAAGAAATTTCAACAAATGCTTTAAAGGTGAGCAATCAGAATATGAAGATAATGAATATATGGCTTTAGAGGAGTGGCGTTGGCTTTCTCCCTAAATCACAGATTATCCATTTAGGTTTAGATTATCTGTGTTTTATTTATGCTCATGTCTGCATTTCGTAGTTCCTGGTAAAGCTGAAGATAATGGACTACAGCTTGCTGCTGGGGATCCACGACGTGGTGAGGGCCGAGCGTGAGGAAGAGGAAGCGGAGGAGCCGAGCTGCGAGGACGAAGGGGAGGCGGAGAACGGCGTCAACCCGACACCGCACGTCGGCTCCTACGGCACGTCACCCGAAGGGATCGCCGGCTACATGAACTCTTTTAAACCCATGGGCCCTGGCGAGTTCGACCCCTACTTGGACGTTTACGCCGTGAAAAGCGCCCCAGGTTAGTTTCTTGGAAAGGTGAGAGGACGCAATAGCCGTTTTCTTGGAAACATTGAGAAGAGTTGACGCATCATTTAGGAAGTCTGTGTTCCCTCACTTGTTTGGCAAGAACACTAGGTCAAGTGAATAACAGAGGAAGTGCTGACTATATGTTGACCCTGATGGCTCTGATTGGTGGAGAGAGTTGTACAGTAAGCATGTCGTTTTTGTGTCGGTTTCCAGGAGCGCCGCAGAGGGAGGTGTACTTCATGGGTCTCATAGATGTGTTGACGCAGTACGATACCAAGAAGAAAGCCGCGCATGCAGCTAAGACTGTTAAGCACGGGGTGAGAAATTATACACAAACCATACATTTATGTACACGTTGTACTTGCGTTATTCTTAAATTTTAAATATTGAAATGAATAAAAAAAATTTTTTTTTCTCTCCCCCCACACAGGCTGGTGCAGAAATATCCACAGTTCATCCAGAACAATACGCCAAACGATTCCGCGACTTCATCTCCACTATTTTTGCATAGAATCTTCATCTTCACAGTCTTAATCTCTATAGTCTTTCCAGTTCGGGTATTTCTGGTAGTTTTGTATATATTTTACCAAAAAAAAAAACCAACAAAAAAAACTATCACTATCACATAAGCACATGTATGCTATGTAACCAAGAATGAACGTAAAACATTCTGATTAACATTAACGAAATCACGTGCATATTTATTTGTGAATAATCTGAGAAGAGACTGAAACTCATTTTTTAATATTATCACCTGTCTTTCATCTACACTACTGGAGTATACTTCTCTGTAAGAAATGTGAACTTGTAGCAGCAGCACACACTAAATCATCCTCCCATGTGAGCAAGCTCTCTCTCTCTCTCTCTCTCTCTCTCCATACCTCTCTGTTCCTCTCTTTCAGAAGAAGGAAAGAGAGCTGCCTTGTTGTTCTCGGCGTATCGCGACCTGCTGTTCTCTGTAGCACACACCGCCTTTAGCAGCTTTGCGTTCTTTAAGCTGCACTAGAGCGTGATTGTTAATAAATGTCATTTGTTAGCATTTGTACCTAATGTCTAGAGAAAAGCAATATTTTGAATATTTGTATAAATGCCTAGAGTATATCGTTCCATATGTTTTCTATCTATTTTATGCAGCTTAGAAGGACGAAAAAAATTCACAGCTTAGAGAACAGAACTAGGATCGCATGCCTTGTTTAATTTTATTTATATTCCAATTCAGTGTTTGGACCAAATATATTTTTTCGATGATTTTCAGAAACAGCTTGAGTTTGGGTTTTTTTTTTGTTTGTTTGTTTGTTTGTTTGTTTGTTTTTTTAATTAAGAACAAACTTCAGTATTTCACATCAGTTCTACTGTTTTGCTTCGTTCGGTCAAATAAGACCTAAGCACTTATGTGCTAGAAAAACAGCAAACATGCAATTAAAACACGCATAAAAACAAGAAATGCACAGTTTTCTCTAACTAAATCAATTTTGCTGTCACCTCATAAAGAATGTGTGAGAGTTCATCAGCTTCAGCTAAGTGCACCTCTGTAAATAGTGAGGGGTCAGGGACAGGATGCGCTTGGCCTTTTCCAGAAGCTTCAAATTGTGTTGACGGATCATTTCCTGTTGCTCTAACCAAAAAAAAAAAAAAAAAAAAAACCACGACAGGACTGTCCTTAACAATGGATGGAAGAATGCAGGAAGAAGCAGGGGAGGAAAAAGTGAGGACCTCGCTGCATTGCATAAAATGCTGACGAGTCGCTGCTCCAGGCTGGAACAGAGCAAGTCGGAGAGTGAATCTGGAAATGGTGGGAAGCAGAGCCAAAACAAACCTCTACACAAAGCAACGAGCTGTAAGAGCCATTAAATCTTCAGTCATGCTGAGAGATGGCATGCAGAAGCGTTTTTGTGTGATGTTTTCTCCTCTGAGGATGAGACAGTGAGTTGAGATGAAATTCCAGTCGAGGGCATTCTTAAATAAGGATTAAAACACTTGGGCATGTGTGGTTATAAGAAAATAATCAATGACTGGATGGTGTGAGCATGGTGGCTTAGTGTTTAGCCTGTTTGCCTCACCTTACCACACGGGTTTCCTCCCAGTCCAAGGACATGCGCAGTAGGCTGATTGACGTTTCCATATTGTCCGTAGTGTGTGAGATTGTACCCTGTGATGGGTTGGCACCCCGTCCAGGGTGTCCCCCGCCTTGTGCCCCAAGTTCACTGGGATAGGTTCCAGGCTCCCTGCGACCCTGTGTAGGATAAGCGTTATGGGAAATGGATGGATGGTGTGATGTGGTCTGACATGAAACAGAGTTATTGTTACCACCCCAAAGTTGATTATCTTCCTATAACATCATGGCCCAGTGTTTTATTTTTCTTACACTACAGCAATTTGCCAACAATTACAAAATTTGTATTCATTACTTTTCGAAAGACGCATCATACTTTTACTCTGATGATGTAGAATGACCATGCGACAAGTTCATTCCTGTTATTACTTACATTATAACTGCTCTCAACAGTCGTTATTTCACCACTGTCTCTCTTTTCTCTCTTGAAGTTAGTAAGAAAAAAAACGCGGCTTATTATGTTACTGCGAAACCACAAAGACGTCCATCCTGAAGATTTTCTCATAACAAAAAAAACCTACTGACTTACAAAGTGCTGATACTGGAGACTCCTAACATAATTGTAATAAATAAAAAAAAATAATGAATGTCTTCTTACGGAATACTTCACCATATTACCATTTATATGGTTTTCTTTGTTACATAAAAAGTTTATAATTAGCCTTAGTTTAGTGGAGCTTATGCCATAGAAGTCCTTGTGTAAGTTGCTATAGAAACAGAGCGTTAATATAAAGCTATATAAATATAATATATTTGCTGTGAAGCTGGAACTGCTTTCAGAGCTGCTGTTATAGAAAATGGCCACTCTACCATACAGGCCTGATTGGTGGAGTGCTGCAGAGATGGTTGTTCTTCTGTAAGGTTCTCCTCTCTCCACAGAGACACGCTGGAGCTCTGTCAGAGTGACCATCGGGTTTTTGGTCACCTCCCTGACT
>JANDJT010000050.1:4974770-5007758 GCA_024331685.1 Stegophilus panzeri
GCAAACTCCGCACACACAGGGCCACGGTGGGAATCGAACCCCCGACCCTGGAGGTGTGAGGCGAACGTGCTAACCACAGAGAGAGAGAGAGAAATAAAAATATATCTATGGCATAAATGGTCATTTCAAAATGTGTGCGACTCACTTGCTCTGAATTTGTATTGTACACTGTTTGGAAATTTTATAGCTCCATGCAAAGGCTGAGAAGATCAACATCACACTGTAACACCTGCGTATGTCTGCCAGCTCAATTTTATTCAGAACACATACGAAACAAATACAGTCTAGAACAAAGTAATATGCTTCTATTTATAATGAAAACACTCCTTACAAAATATAATGTATCAACATAAAAAGCTATAAATAAATAAATAGTTATAGATCTTAAATTGTATGATAAGGTACTGCTTTCACATTAAAAAAATATTACACATTGTGGAATTAGCCCACTTAAAGAGGCCATGGGTACCATTTTTACACTTCTCAAAAGAGATATTACGGCTGAACTCGCTGTTGGTCCTGACACTGGAATTGCTGACTACACCAGTCACCAGTGTGTGACATTAGAAATGACATTAAAAATGCTACTTTTTTCCTGCTGCTTGCAGCATACACAAACTTTAAATTTACCAAAGTGTCAATTTATCTTGGCTATTTCAATCCAATTATCAGTAAAATACGATATAATAAAAGGTGAACACTTGGGAAGCTTATAAAAAAGATCACAGGACTATACAGACTGCACAGGATTTATTCCTTACTCTGTTTACACTATGATTTGATGGACTGCTTTATGTTCACCCTTGCTCGATATCGTCTTAATACAGAACACATGATTAATAAATGAGCACTCTGTGCTGAATTTAAACACAACATACAAAAAGAGTGAATATACTGAATGAAATAAAGTGTAAAAAATAAATAACCAAGTAAAACACAACTCTATAAAAATTACCCTCTATATGAGGGCATTAAAGCAGAGCACAGGCTTGTATCCTGCCTCATTTGTCTGCTTATTGAATCTTTCATTTTTTTCTACAATGCCCATTTACACTACCATATTTACTGGTGATACAATATGCTGTTGTAACACTCTAGAATATATACATTCAGCTTACATTAATTACAGAATGAGTAGAAGGAAGAACATCAAGAGGTAATCCTAAACTAATAATCAAACCTCACATCCACGTGAACAGTCAGTGCGCCCTCAGAATACATAAATGCTGCCACCAAGTGGCAATGCAATAACAGTACCTACTTCAATCTCCAGTCTCTATCACATAAAACATTTAATAGCTTCTACTTCTACTTGGTCCTCAACAATGGTCACAGATAAGTACTGAGGCACATGATTCGAAATTTCAGGTGTCCAGATTAGGGACCGGCTCTTTGGAGTGGTCGTTGTACATGAACGTCTCCTCTATGCTGAAGTCAGGAGGTAGGTGGTCCTTGTGGAGTTCCATGTGGGACGAGACCATCTTCAGCGTTGAGAAGTACAGACCACACACAGTGCAGCGGTACATGAGGGCGCCGGCGTGCGTCTTCAAGTGGCAGATCATGGTGGAGCGGCCACGGAAAAAGCGCAGGCACACCTTGCACTGGTACGGCTTCTCTCCTGTGTGGATGCGAAGGTGGTAGGTGAACTCGCCGGAGTGTGCGAAACGCTTGCCGCAATATCTGCAGCGGTACCATTTCTGTTTCAGAATTGCACCCATTTGAGGGCAACCAGAAGAGCTACCATTCTGTAAAAGTCCAGCAGGGAACGGCATACCAGCTTGAATCATTTTATCTGGTATAAATGTGCCCAGGTTAAAGCCCAGGCCACTGAGCTTGCCCATGCTCCCTGGCTCCAGAGGAGAGGAAGAGGAGGAAGAAAATTCCAGTGGCTGGTCTGCCTTGCGCTTGGCCGGCCATGTTTGGGGGTCACTAGGGTGTGTGCTCAGGTGGTAATGGAAGGCCGCGTCTGAAGGGAAGGTCTGTGGACAAAGGAAGCACTGAAATTCACCCTGTCCTTCTGTACTCTCCTGACTGCCTTCATCCTCTCTGGCTGCTCCCCCTTGTTCAGCATGCATGGCTAAGTGTGTTTCAAGTAGAGGCCGCTCCAGAAAGGGACAGGCACACTGTGGGCAGGAATGGATGGCAAGGAGGTGTGTTAGCGTGTGCCACAGAAGAGCACATCGCGTGGGTTGGGTTGACTGGCATACACCACAACGCAACGTCCGCAAACATACATGACCCTGCACATGCTCCCTGACCGCCTGAAAGGAAGATCATATATAGTTAAGAGATGGGGAAGGGCTTTATTTATCTTTATTATATTCACAGAAAAATCTCAACATGCATTACAATATAAATCTAGAACGTATTCATTTGTTTTGAAAAATTCCAGGGTTTCCACAAATAATAGGAAACCACTTCCCATGAAATGTTCATATATCAGTCTGTCCAGGATTTTGCCATCGCAGAAATGAACACAAAATTTAGAAACTCTGCAATTTTCACAGAAGCTTGCGATTTGTCAAAATTACTGCAGATTTTTGCAGAGACGCCTCATGTGACGCATTCATCCAAAGCCGCCTTCGATTCACGTGCGTCGAACATGGGTACAGCTAAAAAGGTCTCATTTACCAACAAACATCACTGCGAAAGAGCATGCAAATTGTGCAATTGCAATTTTACCAATTCAAGTCGTTTTCTGGAAAAAAAGCACAAAAAACTCCGCAAATTGCATCACACATTTTGAAAAAAGCCGCAGAAAAATCAACAATTTTTGGCTGCAACGATTACAAAAAAACTCTGCGGATTCCGGTACGGACTGATATACATGTGACACGTCACCAGATGTGTTTAATATTAGATTCAACAGTACAATCCTTAACTACTGATTACTGACTGTCTAACACACACACACACACACACACACACACACACACACACACAAAACATTTAAGTTTTCATGTTTTCTAAAGTATACAAACATACAGTATAATTTTAAATTGGTTCAAAAAGCCCCAACTAAAGAATATTAATGAAGTTCATAAAATCTAAACCCATAAAATCTAGTCAGAATTTCAACTTCTCACATACAATAAATATAAAAAAGAATAATGGGAAAGATAAATTACAGCTGGTTAGAGTTCATGAGCATTATACGGACTCAAACATTTTTGCTAATCATTTAACCACCTTCAGAAAACAAAATGAAAGCACAGACCTTTAAATCCTTGGGAATGGATTTAGCGCACGCAGCACAGTGCAGTTCCCCTCCAGGCCCCTGAGTGGCATTGTTAAACTGTTCGGGCATTTGAGGGATGCATCGGGCCACTGACTGGCGCCTGTGCCGGATCAGTTCAGCCTCAGTGCAGAACTGCAACTCACATATCTCGCAGGAAAACAACAGGATGCCAACGTGTGTGAGGGCATGAGCAATGCTGGACCCACGATCTTGGAAAGAAGTGCCGCACACCCGGCAGCTGCCGGTCTCAGACAGGTGCGTCTCTGCATGAGAGCGTAAGACACTGTTATCTGCTTGTAACAACACTCCACAAGTTTTACAGGGCTGTGATGATGGTGCCAACTGGCCCTGATTCACCAAGACACCACTTCTGCCATTCTCCATGCACATCAGGTCTTCGTCGTCTTCCTCTTCTTCAATGTAATTTTCTTCATCGTCGCTCAGTTCTATTACATCACCCTCCAGCGCTCTCCATTGCTCTCCATCCTCTGGAGGCCCATCATGGAGGCTCCTTTTTTCTGCATCGTCTTCTTCCCCGAACAAAATGGCATCTTTGACTGCCCCAACCCCAAGTCCAACACCTCCTTCAACCACTCTAAGCTGCAGACTATCCAGTGGGTCACCAGAGGATGACGATGGTGCGCAGGATTCCCCTCCAGCCTGTGCTGATGAGTCAGGAATGGAACACACTTCAGGAAGTGCTGGTTTGTTACCATTAATGATGACGTTTTCCTCTGAGCTGTGGTTCCCATCCACTTTCTCTTCTTCCTGTTCAGTTTTAAGCTGCAAATTGAGAGCTGGGAGGATCTCAGAAGCCTGAGAGTGGTGGTTATCCAATGAGTTCTGTTTGCTACTTGCCAGCTGGTTATAGCTCAGATGTAGCTGAAAGCCATCCTCTGCTTTAGGTGAGTGGGAGAGTGAGAGGGGGGGGACGTGAGCGCGGTTTACCCTGTTTCCTCGACTTAGAGGGAGGGGAGAAGGTGCGACCGGAGTGGGAGCAGCAGGAGATGACAGAGAAGAGCAGGATGCCACGGATGAAGAGCACATGGAGGCAGCCATGGTGATAGCAGGGGTCATGTCCGTTTCCACATCTCCATCTGAGCTCTTCATATCTGGGAAGGTGGCATGGCAAGCCCGCACCAACTCCCTGACACCCAGTCGTTCTGCCAACTCGTACAGCACACCGACATCTATCAGATCAGTGAGGATCTCACCCGTGTAAATGAAAGTCAACACTTTCTCAAAGTTGGTTGCAGAGATGAAGTCCAAAGAGAATGTGTGAGGAGTGCCACTCTGGCCATATGGGGCCCTAGATAGCAAGCTGCTAAAGTGAGAGCTTGCACATGCAAGGACTGCACGATGGGCAGGGAAGGATCGACCTCCAACCTGCAGAACCACGTCACAGAGGAGTCGTGACAGGCGGCAGCGGTTAAGCTCGGATAGAAGCAGGGCCGCATGGCCTGACCTCTGCAGCCGGATCCGCATGCCTGCCAGTATGGCGTTGAGCTCAGTTTAACTGCAACACAACCAAAAATAACTCATATGAGATTAAACTTTGCTTCATGGTTAAACAATCCTAATGTTCATATCTTATAATCAGTTTAACTGAAACAGAAACTGTTATCATAAGCTTCCCAAGCTTCCTAAGACAAAGCTTCCCAAACTTGTTCCTTTTTACATTTTAGTGATCTCCCTGCTTGAACTCAAAAAAGGCTGTTTAAAATGCTGGTCAGTTGAATCAGGTGTGTTGGGAGCAGGGAAAATGCTAAAATATCAACCCCGGCTGTGTTGAAATTGGTCCACTACACAAATAACTTCTTGTCAATGATGGCCCATTTTCAAATAGCTACCAGCTACCAGAACACAGACCAAGCTGGTAGACCATCTTTGCAAGTTAGTAAGTTACTTTCCCGCATCCTCATGACTTGAATTAACTGGTGTGTTATTTTCTTAAAGTACAAGGTGGCACTGTGGTACAGCGAGTAGCTTTCCAACCTCACACTTCCAGAGACCCTGGTTTGATCCCAAACTTTGCATATGTGGAATTTCTCTGTATGTTCTCCCTGTGGGTTTTCCTTCTGGTTCTCCAGTTTCATCCCACCTCCCAAAAAACATGTCAGTAAGTAGAATTGGTACTTAGGTGTGCATGGTGCCCTATTATGGATTGGCGTCCCATTCAGTGTGCCCATGTGTCATTCCCTGTAAGCTGGGCGTTCCCGGGATATTCCCCGCATCCACCGCAACCCTGACCAGGATAAAGTGTTTACTGAATGTGAAGGAATGAATGAACTTGTCTACGATGTAGCACTGGTAGCTGTAATTCAAAAGTTGTTTCCTTTCTACCAGCTTTTGGTCTATGCAGATGATCTACTATCCTGACTCAGTTCAGACTAAGCTGAATTTTTCAGCAGGGTTAGAGTACAACTATGACAAAATGGCCAAAAGGTGTATGTGAGAACTTTTTAACTGAGGAACCTATCCATTCCTGAATTAGCTAGTCTTGGTAGCCACCTGTAACAGCCAATAAGACGTGACCGGTGCTCGAGCATCTCTTGTCACTGATCTGAAATCCTCGCGCGACAAGAAAAATCTAGAATGCAGTCAAACACCGATTACCATTAAAGTACGAGTTAATATACTTTTTTTAAAGATAGGTTTCTCGAAGAAAGTATATTACAACGAAACGTTAAACGCTCGCTAGAAACCAAACGTTGCATACTGCGCTAACGGTTTTATGTTTAAGATAAAATAAAAGGAAAAAAAAAAAAAAAGAAAAGAAAAGCACAACAGTTCGCTATCTCGTAAAGGTAATATAGCATGCTAGCTAGCGACCGAGTCTACCGTACTACAGCAAGTTAGCTAGCTAGCAAACAAAGGAGAATGTTTTACCTGTAGGTATACTATTTCAAGTATATTACAAAACACAAGATATCACAGAAAGACTATTTTGAATATGAAAGGGAGAAAAAAAACCCGAACAGACAAACTACCCAAGTCACGTCAGCTAATTAGAAACCTGGCCTTAACGTTAGCACTGTATAAGCTAGCTATAGGGTGCACTGGTAAGCAATACAGCAGTTTAGCAACCGCAAAGCTACGCTGCTAGCTAGGAAGCTAGCTTAGCATTGAAATTAAAGTGTTGTCGACCTGTGCTGAGCAGTGTTAGCTAATGATACCTAGCTTACTACTGTTTGTAAATACAGAATACAAATTTTCTGTTTACCCACAGAGCGGCGGTAGTTTGTTTTCAGTGGAGAGTATTCCAGTTTTTATTTTTTATCAGCTCAGGCTCCTTTCTTCCCCAACCATGATGGCTAGCTGGCTAATATACACCGAGCCAAAGCCCTTACCAGCTACCCATCTGGAATGAGCAACCAGATGTGAGAGCATGGTTTACATTCCTGATGAAAATTGCAAGCATTCTTGAAATTGCATTGGACTGCATTTAGCTAACCCAACCAAGTAGCAAGGTTCACAACAGATACGAATATACTAAAAAAAAAAAAAAAAAAAAAAAAAAAAAGGTATGGTTCAATGTAATAAGATACACATATGGGACAAATAACCACTTCCCTTTAGTGGTTCTTCTTCTTCTTCAAAAAAGTGTATCCTTCAACCTGGCTGTGATGAATGGCATTGTGAAAATTTAAGAAAACTTAGCAGAATAGACCATAAACTAGGACTATAACCGGCAAAAGTATAGGCCTACTATCAAACAGTGTCTACCAGTGCTACCTGTAGACTCTAATAATAATAATAATAATAATAATAATAATAATAATAATAAAACCCATACACCTGCATGGTATCATGTCATAATCATTTAGTCTTAAGAAACTTAAGAAAAGACAGTAAAGCAAAGTTGCTTTAAAAGAAAAGTCTCACCTTCAAACTTGATGAGGATGTGGAAAATCCACCTTTAATTTACTCTGCATCCAAAGTATGATCAGTCTCTGGCACCAATACTGAAAGAGGAGGCCAATTAAATGCTGTCATATGGTCATAATCATTCATTCATTCATCTTCAGTAACTACATTTTCCTGGTCAGGGTCAAAGTGGAACCAGAGCAGACACACATTTAAATAATCATTCACATCTTGTTTTGGGAGGTAGGAGAAAATCAGGAGAACCTGGAAGAAACCCACACAGACACTGGGAGAATATGTGAAACTCCACACAGACAGTAATCCGAGCTCTGGATCAAACCCTCAAGTTGCGAGTCGGCCGCGCTACCTGCTGTTCCACCCCTGGTAATAATGTTGTCAAACATACAAATTTCCAATAATTAACAAAATTCCTTTGCATACTGGATAGAACATAAAGGTTCAGAGACAAATTCGCTGATAAAAAGTGATGAGTTTTAAGCACAAACATAACAGTTTTGCACAGGATGTATAGTAGTAGGGAAGTTTGGCTAGGTTGTTGTGCACCTACATAATGACTCATCCAGAGATGTTTCTGATGACATGTTAATAGTGTACATATGACAGTATACAAGCCCACACATTGCCTTTGCATGAAAAAGTCCCTTTACTACCTTGGTTAAACTCAAACAACCACAAAAAAAATGACCTGATTAAAAAAAAAAAGTTAACAAAAAGTTTAAAGATTTAAGTTTATTAATTCTAGTACTTAGAAACATTGCACAATGACAAGTACTATTCTTTTCCCATACAAACACAGTGGCCTCATTTATGTTGCTTATTATGAGGAACAGTTTTATGAGTCATACAGTAATGTTGAACACATCTCCACAGATTGCTTGGAGAAGCTCTCTAGGCTACATTTGTCTTTGTAATAGATATATAATTAGCACGTATAATATTGCTTTTGAGTCGTTGAAACAGTATCAGTATTTGATTTCAAGCTGGCTTGATATTTTAATTTATTTGATTTCATACATTGACAAGTACGTTTTTTGCCTTCTCTGAGGAACCTAAATGGACGTATATGAATTAGGACAGAGCAGAACATCCATAGAGAGAGACGTACATAGCCTCTTAACAAAATGAAATAAAAACTGTTCTTTTTTTTCCCCAGAAAGGAAGAATCTTTGTCTGTCCATGAAGTCTTTAAAAGTTATGTGACCCTTCTCCTGGAATTGTTACGTCCAAGACTTGTGATGCTACTTTTGCGCGAGAGAATGGGAGTGGGCGCAGTGGGTGAGGTTTCGTTGGGGCAGCCATGTTGGCGAAGGATATCTACACACTCTTGGCTCCCAGCTTGTTGTGCCAGCGTTAAAGCTGTTTGGCCTTGAGGATTCTTTGCTTTCACATCACTTCCATACTACACAGAGAAACAGACAAAAAACAACAACAGATAAACAGTTAAAAAGCCATCATTCAAAAAGCCACCTGAGATACACCAACCATGTATAATGCTATAAGACATTTCAGTCTCAAGGAACCAATAATATATGAATGTATAAATGTTCTTTGCTTAAAAAAAATAGCTGTCATGAGTGGCTTAAATGAAAGTATTTGTATATGTTTGGTATTGCTTTCGTATTTTGATTTGATATTAATTATATTAATTATACCACAGCGCAGCTGAATTCACAAATCTGATTGGTCAGAAGGTATTGATAAATTTTCCATAACAGCAACTCTGACAGTAATTCCAGCTGCATGGTAAATCACAGGTTTACATTAATGTTGTATGAGTTGTATTGCAGACGCGTCACATAATTTTTCATTTTTTAGATCTGTGTAATGGTTGAAAATGGTTTTCTGTGATGGGATGTTTATTTAGCAGTTTTCGAAGAAGTCCAGTGTCAGCAGTTTGTAACAGTCAGAGGTACGGCTGTGCAACATGGGGAAAGTCTTTAGGCCAGATGGATTTCTTGGTAGCATGCTGCATGTTTTGTGTCAAAGAAACGAAAAAACAAAAAAAGGCAACATGTTGCATTTCAGAGACATCAAAGAAGAGAGATTGGTGAGGTAATAACTGTTTATACAGTTGCAATTAAAATTAATCAACCCCCATTGCAAATCTTAAAATGTACAGACTTTCAGCTATTTGCAATGGACATATAAAACAAAAGAAAGTGAAATGGTTCAACACAACAAATGCTTCAAGTGGGTTCCCCGAATTCAATTGAAAATGCGACTTATAATGACTTCTCCAGTTTCAAAATCATTCAACCCCTTCATGGCAGGCATCTTTAGTACTTAGTAGAGTACCCTTTTGCTGTTATGACCTGCTGCAAACGAGATGCATAGGCAGACACCAGCTTCCTGAGGAATCTTAGCCCATTCCTCATGAGCAATGGCCTCCATTTCAGTAATATTCTTGGGTTTGCATGCTGCAAATCAGGTGACTGTGATGGCCCTGTAGAATCTTCCAGGAATTCTTCTGCAACCAAGCCTTGGTGGAATTTGAGGTATGCTTGGGTTTTCAGTGCCAGAGGATGCAAAGCAGCCCCAGAGCATCACAGAGCCACCACCATGCTCGACTGTGGACAGAGTGTTCTTTCTTCATTTTTCTTCCTCCAGACATACCGCTGATCCATTGTGCTGGAAAGTTCCATTTTTGTTTCATCACTCCACAGAACAGAATCCCAAAACTTCTGTGGCTTTTTTATATGATTTTGAGCGACTTTTCTTGTGCGTTTAGGTCAGTAATGGTGTACGTCTTGGAGTTCTGGCATGGAAACGTGCGTTTAGTATGCCCCTTACTGTATTCACAGAAACCTCAGTGCCTGTTGCCATCAAGTCTTTCTGCAGGTCTTTTGCAGTCACTCGAGGGTTTTTCACACCCTGCCTTCTCAAAAATCTGCTTGTAGCCGTAGATTGGTTCCTTTTTCTGCCCCGTCCAGGTATTTCCTATGTTTTCTACCCCTAGCCAGTTCAGGTATTTCATGTGTTCCAGCTGAAACACACATGGTGCAACTAATGAAGCCCTTGATTAGTTGCAGCAGGTGTGTTTGAGACAACACCTGTTTTGCATATGTATGCAGTTGTGGGAGATTCTATTCAGGGGGTTGAATCATTTTGAAACTGAAGAAGTCATTATAAGTTGCATTTTCAGTTGAATTTGGGGAAACCACCTGCAGCATTCGTTGTGTTGAACTATTTCAATTGCTTTTGTTTGATTTGTTCATTGCAAACAGCTGAAATTCTGTACATTTTGATGATAAACCTGATTTGCAATGGGGATTGAATAATTTTAATTGCAGCTGTAGCTGTTAACTATAAATGGATACGAAGTAAATGTGTTATTCTTGAATAAATAAACAATTGTGATTGTTCTCAAATTGCTGTGGTATTGAGGAATAAAACACTTAAGGATGTGCTATTATAAGAAAATAATCAACTTTGGGGTGCTAAAAGTACATTTGTGTTGGGCCCATCACAATACTTCATTGATTATTTTCCTATAACAACACGCCACGCTGTGTTTGACTCTTTATCAGCAGCTATTATTTTTTTATTATCAGTATATCCATACTGTCTGTGAACCCTTACCCAGACTAGGAGCTGAGTCATGACCACATCTCCAAACTGGCAGGCTGCGTGTAAGGGGCTCTGAGACTGCAGTGGAACATTGAGCTGCTCCTTGGTGCTGTGGGCCAAGAGCAGCAGGAGCCTGGGAAGATCTTTGTTGGTGACGGCACTGAGGAGCTGTGATGATGTCACCTCACCTGGGCTCTCGTCCTGAGTTGGCAAGGGTGCCACAAACACCTTCTGCTCATATTTAGCCCGGATCCAAGACTCCCTCTGCTCTCTGGGTTGCATGCCAGAAAAAAGGCACAGGGAAAGGTTGTTATTCTGGGAAGACCTTTTGCAAGTGTTTGAACAGGCTCTTCAGAACAGTAGGTGGCAGTGAGGCTTTTTGTCTACTACTCAACTAAATCTACTCAACTCTACTCTCTCTCTCTCTCTCTCTCTCTCTCTCTATATATATATATATATATATATACACATACACACACACACACACACACACACATACACACACACACATATATATATATATATATATATATATATAAACCAATAATGAGCGCAATAAAAATCTAGTATTCCTCCTCCAAATAGCCTGCGGTATGGGGTTGGTGACTGAAAGGTGGGTTTGTTTTTGCTTTCACTTTTTACTCACTAGAAGGCTTTTGATATGAGAAAGCATAGTTTTACTTAAAAAGCACATGTGACATGAGCTTGGCATGGATTCTTTGGACACATGATTGTTGACAAATTATTTCCACTTTGTACTACAAACTGCGATTCCCGCAAGACCAACATTAACCTAATTAGGGTGTAATTACAGGTTTAGGTTCCCTGGGGCTTTAAAAAGGTTTTGAACAGCAGCAGTGGAATCATTTGTCATTAATTACTATACCTTTAACTGTAAAAAAAAAAAAAAAAAAAAAGACCCCAAGAGGTCCTGCTCACCTTGTCGCCTCAGGCGTTGGCTTTTGGCGCCCTTGTGTACATTTTTCCCAAATGCTGTTGGCCATGGGGTTGCCTATTGCCATTAGCACCTTGGTGAGCTCACTTGGCCAGTCGTCCAGATCCAAGGAACGGACTCGGGACAAGTGTGTCCCAAGGTTCCTGTGAATTCCTGAGCACTCGATACAAATCAGTGCTCCCAAATTTAGACTTGCCCAGGTGGGATCTGGTGGGATAAGAAGAAGTGAATTATCTCTAATGTATACTAGACACACACTATCTCTCTGAACACAATGGTTGGTCTATTCACATTACATTTAAATTCAATATATTTAAGGCATTTTGGCAGATCCACTTATCCAGAGCAGCTTACATTTATTTCATTTATACAACTGAGCAATTGAGGGTTAAGGGCCTTGCACAAGGGCCCAACATTGGTAGCTTGGCAGTGCTGGGGCTTGAACTCCTGACCTTCTGATCAGTAACCCAGGGCCTTTAACCACTGAGCCTAAATTCATATGATTTGGTGATACAGTAACAAACAACTCACGTGGTGCATCACAGTCCACACACAGATCGTTTCCTTTGGCGTTGCGAATGGCTTGTAGTGCCATAGCTTCACTCTGGCTGCTTCTCCGAGTCTGGACCACACACATACAGACGCACTAGTCAGATCAGTACTTTAAGTCAACTGAAGAAACCAATGATGTGCTTTATAAATCATGGTCAACCAACCTTATTTCTACTTTCACACAGTTGCAGAGAAGCAAGGATTTGACTCTCAATGGCTTGCACCCAGGCATCCCTTTCCTCCTGATTCTGGGTGTCAAAGTGCCAGCTCTGTCCTGTGCTTGATATGATGATAAAGTCTGCGTTCTCCTCCTCTGCAAGGAGCAGGCAATATTTATTTACCAGAGAGGAATTAATCGATGGAAGACACTCAGTGAACCCCTCGCACGAATATATTATTTTCTCATTATAGTGACATGAGCCAGAGAGAGGAAGGGAAAGAAGGACAGAGACAGAGTGAAAGATGACTGTAGTGGTGCAATCCATTTGCAGTAATCTAATGATGTGTCGTCATGACTGAGGGATGAAAAACATCAACACACAGTGCAGAGCAACAGTCAGTCACAACCGTACACCTCATCCGTACACCTCATCCACACTGCCTCTTATTACCTGTTCTGTTAATGTTTCTCAAGCTACCAAAGCTTTTCAATTTCCACATTTTGCGCTTGGCTTGCAGTGCAAGAAATTAGCCCAGGGCAGCAGAGGACAAAGGAAGAGCGAAGAGGAATAGAAAAGGAAAGAAGCAAAAGAAGACATAAGTCATACGAAATAGTTGAACTGTGTTAAATCTTCACAGACACAATGAATAAGAGTCAAAGAGAGCATAGGACAAGCAGAGAAATTCATCAGGTTTCATCTAATGGAATCCTTTCAGAATTAATTATCATTAGCTTGTTCTTATAATCTACTAATCATATTTGGAAAGGTTATTAAGCGTTCTGTGTGCTTCTGGTGGTGCTTACCATCAGCCTGGCTGGCTGCAGCATCTCCTTTGATATTCATACTTTTCTTCCTCTTGGTCTTCTTCCTGTCGCTCATGGGGGACGATGGAGTGAGGTCTTTTCCCAGAGAAGGGCTTGTAAACCCCTCAATGCTTGATTCTGCTGGGTGGAGGCAGAAGGTTAAACATCTAGAAACCAAGCAGCTTTCACATATTATGGACTTCAGAGGATTAATCCATGTTAGATTTATGGAGTTTCTACACATTGAAAAGTTCACTCAGAAATTGCTGTATCAGCTTATTCATATGCTGTTTTTGCAGTCCTTCAGACCCTCTTTACATACCCATGAATACTGCCTTATTGGACACAGATGAAGGACAGCGTTTGATTTTTTGTTCATCTTGAGATGACACTACAGAACTAGCTGCCTCATCAACAGTCAGAAGAATTGCTGGAAAACAAGACACAAGTCACACTCTAGGTAAAAATTTTGGTTTGAGATGATATCTAAAGAAACAGAACATCTAACATTACTCACATGAGGTTCCCCCTTCAGATGCTGGTTTATCTTTTGCAAGGCCATTGACCCCAGGGGCAGGAGTAGAGGCAGGTGCAGGGCCAGTTGGGGGCACTGCCCTGTGCAGACGCTTTCCTGGTACTTTCACAGTTACGCGCAGCAGGTCCATCTCCTTACCATGGGTGTTCTGCCTATATTCCTGCAAATGGCCACACACTCCAGTTGCTCAATGTGATTAACATATTAAGATATGTATTCTTTATTTGTTTTACCTAGACAGGTGTGGGCTAGACAATGTTAGTATCAACTATAAGACAAAAATAATGTGTGCTACCTATGTAAATGGCCTTTTAACCTTAGTGGTTCTACAAAACGCTTTAAACTGTGTCTCATTCACCTGTTCCCATACACACCAATGGCAGCAAGGTGCTAGCCTGCCATTGTGAGCAACTTGGGGTTCAGTATCTTGCCAAAGACACTTCGGCATGTGGAGTCATGTGGGCCGGGAATTGAACCACCAACCCTACAATTAATAGACAAGCCGCTCTACCAACCTGAGCCACAGCCGCCACTGTGTGATTAATAATAATGTGTGACTAATGAAAGTGATCTAGCTCAAATTATGAAATGGATTTTGATTTTATTTCTTGAAGCAAAATATTAATACAGGGTGTTTGGAACTAAAAGACTAATTCTGAATTTGAAACTTCTATCACATCATTGTTACTCCATGATGTGATGTCAGCTGAGAAGGCCTGGCACACAGTCAGCATTCCGGTTCACCCCAGAGGTGTTCAGGTCAGGGCTCTGTGCAGGCCACTCAAGTTCTTCTACACCAACCTGGCAAACCATGTCTTTATGGACCTCGATTTGTGCATAGGGGCATTGCCATGCTGGAACAGGTTTGGGCCCCTTACTTCTAGTAAAGGGAACTCTTAAAGCTACAGCATACAAAGACATTCTAGACAGTTGTGTGCGTTCAGCTTTGTGGCACATACTTCCACATACTTGGCCATATAGTATATCTGTATTGAGATATATATATGCTTTCCATATGCTTTTCTACTCCTTTTTCTTCTGTCCATCAGTAGAAGACAGTGGTTCTTACATTGATGTTTGAATGATACGTCAGAATGCCATTGTTGGTGAGTGTGACAAGCTTCTTCTTCCACTCCTTGTTCAGAGAGCGTTCACTGCGCTTCCATAATGTGCCCTGCCAGACGAAACACACATTTCACCATTATGATGATGCTTATTCAGTCAATATATGTAATTGAACAAAAGACAAAACAATTAGTTACCACTTGAATGAAATACAGAGCTGACAACAATTGTTAAAAAAAAAAAAAAAAGGAAATTGTGTGTGAACCTACATGGCCACAAAATTGTAAAATTTATAAATAAAAGTCTTTATATCAATCAATATTTGTATATATGTATATATATATATATATATATATATATACACACACACCTTTGCCTCAGTTTTAAATAATGTTTCCTACCTGTCTGATGATAACTGTTTTGCTGCCTCCTACATCAGCTCTGCTGTCCGGAGTTTTCCTCTCACTATCGCTCCCACGACGGTTCTGCAATGGCAGGCATGTGAGATAAAGCATTGACGAGGCACAGTAGTTACAGATAGACAGAGACAAAATATGGGATGAGGTGACAGATGAGGTGAGTGATAGAGTAGTTCTTCGCTGTCATGCTCAAGTTATTAAGCTTGTGATAGCTCTCCTAATATCTCTTCGTTTGCATATTAGGAATTACTTTCTCTCTCCAGCAATCCCTCTTCTATACTGGGTTGAAAGTATTGTTTTTTTTAGGCTATTGAAACTGAGGAACTAACCGTGAACAAGGAGGTCCGGCGGCGTGGTAAATTTCGCTGAGAGCCTCCCTCTCCTCCTGCCACTCCACGTATGTCTCTGTGACTTATCACAGGGGTGGAGGGCAAAGAGGAGGAATAATCACTACTCTGACCCCCATTACTGGCCTGAGAGAGGGGGAGGACAGAGAGAGAGAGAGAGAGAGAGAGAGAGAGAGAGAGAGAGAGAGAAAAGATAGAGGGATGTTAAATGGAACAGATACAGAATGAGAGAATTGAGCAGACAAACACAGAGAGACAATGGGGCCATTCAAATTTCTGCCATTGTGAGAAAATCTCCCATTTTGACAGATTTCTTTTTTTCTTTAGAAAATTGTCTACTAAAAACTTATATGCATTTGTGATAATTAATGATTTTTACAGTAGAAGTGAATGGAAGACATGGATGAATGGATTTTGAATGGGGATGTTTGTCTGCACAGCACATTTAATTGTGTCCAGTTTACTGAAGCATTCAACAAATGCAAAATATTCTGCCATGACTAAGGGCGGAATTCAAAGTTGGTGAATTCAAAGTCCAAAAGTTAAGTCATTATTTATGCAGAGAAAGTTCCTTGTATCCAGAGTCGACTTACTAAGGTAGTTATGCTGATGTTCTGCATAGCCCATTCAGAATATTAAAATTACCTTAGTGTAGTTCACAACTCAGAGTTTGCCTGAATTTTCTGAAGTAGAAATTTCAGAAACAGTTTTTAAATAATGTCCAGACCACAGCCTTTAAATACAAGCACTTGCCTTTAAGCCCGAAAAAATCAGGGCATAGAAAATGCAGACTGAAGAAGCTGATAATGCGTTTTCTTTTCAATATAACAATTTAAAAATTAAAATGAAAAAAGACAAATACAATATATGAATGAGAAGATTAATAAGCGTTAAAATAAACATCTAATAGGGGTCTATTATATTGCCAATATATTGCAGTATAAATAGTCCTAGTAGTAATTTATCACACGAATTACTGAAAATTAATTAATTGATTACTGGAATTAATTAATTAATTCCACCCTCAATATTCTGCTTATAAAATAGAACTTGATCCAACACATCCTATTATTTTGAAGTTTATTTATTTAGGTCATTTTTTTTATTTTTTTTTTACAACTTAATGAAGCCATGAGATACTAAATTGATGTGACATTTGAGAATTTCAGCATGACATATTGTGGTTACAAGAAACTGTCAGACAGGGGCGCTGAACTAAATACTGCTCCTCACTCAGGCAGATATTGCAAAAGAAAAATAAGCTTAAAAATAAGTCCAAGGTCAGACTTGCACTTAACTGAGGCACTCCTCTGTTTTGGACAAGCCCTGCCCACATCTCCAAATACTGCACAGCTGCCAGAATAACATCTGTCTGTTGTTACTCTATCTGAGGCCTGAATACATGTGTGCACTTTTAATATTAACACCTCACCAAGCATGCATAACCCAAATCTGAACACAGCCCTAAAAGATCAGAGCATTGATAAGCCATTCTCCAGACATTTTTGTGCAGGACAGACATTGCAGCTTTGCTAAACACTGTGATAAATTCGACCCAATTTATTCTGTCCAAATTACTCTATACCCCCCACATCAAAAACATTGTGACCGTGACAGACATGAAATACATGTGTGCAAACAATGTCTAACAGTTGTATGATAGTACCTGTCCCAATAATGGAGCAGACACAGGCGTGGAGGCTCCAGAGTGACTGGGGGAGTTGGGTAGGGACTTGCAGGATGCTAGAAGGCTGGCTTGCTTCTTACCTGCTACTATCTTCTGGCACACTGTGTGGTGAATGGTTTGATTAGTGAATCAAAAATAGCACTATGATTTGGAAGTAATGCGCATCTAAAAGGACCACAGAACGATTAAATATCAGTTCGGCCCACTCATGGGATTGCTTTATAAGCCTGATAAATGGATGCCCATTGGATTCATATCAACAGAGATCTTTCAAACAGGCCATCGATTTGAATTATTTTAGTAATAGTAATTGTGTGTGTCTTCCAAAATCCTGAAGGTGACATTTAATTGATCCTAGCCCCCAGTATTTTATTTCACTATCATGAGGAGATCCTAACCTTCAGTGAAGACTCGGTCCACGTTCAGTCCATAGGTGGCACAGGTCTCATAATAGGTACAGCGTCGGACATCTGCACAAAGCTGTTGTACCCGCTTATCCTCAATAACACGAACGTTAGTGCTGCTAATCTTATCTGGATGGAAAAGCACATTGACACGTTGACAGTAACTACCTCAGAGCTTCTACTTGTTCATATTACAACTTTCATAAGGTAAGGTTTTGAAATCCTGTACCTTGTGTGCCCACTACTATGAGCGGGATGTCTGCAGTGTTGCGGTGGGCTGCCAGTTCACTGAAGTTCTTATACATATCTTGGAAGCTGGCTTCGTTTTCCAGGCTAAACACCATGATAACTGCATCTACCCAGTTGCTAAACTATAATTCAATATTTGAAAATTACACAGGAAGATGTATGAGTGCATGATCTAGAGAGCACATAAAATGATTATATTGAGACAGGAAAAAAAAAAGATTGAAAACCTGTGTAGTGGGAAGGGTGGATTCCTCTCGAATCAGTAACAAGTGACTCTGACCATCAACCAACACCTCTTTTTTATATCTCCCACCTGAAAGGGGGAAAAAAAGAAACTGAAAAATAGGCTAGATTGTAGTCTTGTAGATGCCCTTCTCCACCAACAGGGTGCGAGTGCCGATTCTGAAGTCTAGAATTGAGCAACATCCTGAAATGATCTGCACTTTTCTGTGCCAGTAGTGATTTTGTTTCAGCACCTCAATACTGCTGCTCTGGATCCAAGAACTGGTGATGTTGTGGGTTTGGGAATTGCATAATTTTGTTACCAAGAAATAATTTAAGCAACTCCAATGCTAACAAAGCTTACATATACGTAGTAACTATATATATATATTTTTTATCCCTACTGGCTAAAACACTGGGCTTGAGGTGGAAATGCACCCTGGATGGGATGCCACACCTTCACACTTAGGGGCAATTTAAAGTAGCCACCTACCACCAGTTTTTTGAACCGGGGATCCTGGAGCTGTAACGCAGCAAGACTACCCTCTACGCCAAAGTTTCGGCCTTGTATCTATCATTGTACATGTATTTTGTTGTCTGTGGTGATATATTTGCACTGTTTATGAATGTATTATTGAATGTCCACATACAGGCACCTTATGAGTAGAAAAGAGGTATTAGCATGTTGCTACATGTTCTTTAGAGCCAATTTTAGAGATTTCAAAAACAAACAAACATACTCTAAGTCTTTACAATAGTGAAACAATAAACACTGTAAGTCTATAGTCTCCTTATGTCATTACTGGATAATAAACCAATAGTGCAGAGAACTGTTGGGTACAAACCAATAAAACAAATCTAACCTTACCCTAACTAACCATAACTGCCTTCACGTAGTGTCTCTTTACGTAATCAGTATGTTGGGAGGCCAATCAGTACGTTCTTACCTTCATGTGACTCAAGGGGAAGATAACTTCCTGTGATAAACCTGTTTACCAGGGCAGATTTTCCACTCCGCATGCTACCCAGCACCCCCTACATGAAGATAAACGTAGATCAACTAAGAGTGTTCATTTGTAACAAAGACAACTAAAATATCATAAAATTTCATAACTAAAGTATCAGAGGCATGAAGCAAAAATATTTTATTGCTTTATAAAAACTGACCTATCCTTTAGTTTCTTTTTAAGATTCTTTTTTTTTTCTTTTTTTTCTTTAGGATAGTCTAAATTGGCTCATAAATATTTTAGCACAAGAATGTTATAACCAAAAAGAACCACAAGAAGTAGCACCGGTGTTACAGTGAAGATTAGAGAGTCATCTTACCAGTCTCAGCTCTGGTATGGAACGATTTAAGGTCCATTCCTGACTGTTAGCAAAGGAAGCTGCAGACAAAATGAAAGACATAGACACATACTGAAGCATACTGAAAACAATAAGTGGCATACTTAATATTATGCTCAAAGTTAGAAATGGCAGGATGTCTGAGTGTGCTGAAACCACAATGCAGCATATCTTAAACTACTGTACTTAAGACCAACATGTTGCCTGTCTCGACGAAAGTCAGTTTAAAAAGAAAGTAAAATTTCACCTTAATTACAGCATAAACGCTATTATACTACACTACATGTGAAAATGTGTAAAAGAAAGCTAATGAATAATGGAAGAACAAATGGCATGATTGCATTCCATTAGAATCCACAGTTTTCTCTAAACATAATGTTGTTCTCTGTTTCAAATGTCATACGGTTTCAAGAATCGTAAAACTCAGCTCCTGAAATCTGAAATTCAGCATAGATTTCAGTCTAGATGTAATGTGAGATGGTGAGAGGTGTGATGTCCATAATACTTGTAACTGCAAAGATAAAAAAAAAAGATGAGTAACAGCTTTCAGCCTACAGATACACTCTCTCTCTCTCTCTCTCTCTCTCTCTCTCTCTGTCTCTGTCTGTGAGGACTGGCCCCAGCTGTTTTACTGTCACCAGTGACTGATGGAGAATTCTGCTGTCTTCCTTGTGATCATCTCATCCATGACTGCCCAGCTGTGGCTTGCTTTGAACGTGTAAAGGCGGCAACTGAGATGCTTTGCTCATGGCATGATAATTTGTGACTTACACAGCAAGTGAGTTGATACACCTTTATGCCTTTATGCACTGTCTGGTCTCTACTCATGGGCAAAAGGTTGAGATAAAGAGAGGTTACCAAACCCACTATCCACCACTTCCTCTGTGAAACACCAGTCCTTTACATAAAGAGAATGTCCTCGAAACACCCACCCACTCAAATTCATCCTGGTTCTATGAGGGCATTATGAGACAGGGCCAGACAGTAAGACCCTTATGCAGATACCAAGCCCTCTATATACAGCCGCGTATCCGGAGTGCCTGGATGGAGAAGAATGCTCAATGTGTCACATTCTAAAGCCTGCATTTTTTATTTCCTCTCTTTTTTGGATGCTTTTCAAAAGACTCCCTTGCCACACACACGCACACACACACACACACACACACACACACACACCCATACATCCCCGCTCTTTCTCATTCATTGGGCTGGGGACTCTCTCAGTGGCATCATGCAGCCATACAACAGGCAGCTCCATCTGCCTGTTGCCATGACAACCCCACCTCCAGCTGCTCTGTCAGCTTGCCCGGAGGACGCATACGTAAATATTTTTGTGCGCGCATGCGTTGAGTTTACACACAGACACACATTTATACACACATATCAGTGCACACAGTTCATGGACCACACACACTCGCACAACACAGACCCATCTTTACTGACACATTACTAAGCCTTATTTATGTATAATGTAGCCGTATTTATATATTTCATCTCATGTGAAAACAATTGCATCAGAAAAGTTTCTAAAAGGTCTACTTGCTATCCACAAATTATGTACATAATCGTTTTTAAATAGGCATATTTTTCATATCCCGATTTTAACAGTGTAGCTAAATATAAATCACACTTCTCACTGATGGTCTGCCAGATCAAAATTACAAGCGTCATTTCAACATGTTTATTTAATAATAATAATAATAATAATAATAATAATAATAATAAATAAAGGACTGGTTAATAAAGAAGCAAAGATAAATCAGAGAGTAACAAATGATTGGGCTGGACATGGTATGAAACTGGAGATCGCAGTATGAATAGAGTAGAAGCCGCCACAAAACATATTTGGGATGAGAACAGGCAGTAGGTGGAATATAAAAGATGGGATTAGGACTTGTTAGTCTGTAAATGCACAGGCTTTTGCATATGTATTATCAAATTCGTTTGCCATTCGAATTGTTCTGAATCAGGCACTAGGACAGTGGGGAAGGAGATAATGTAGAAAAGACTCCTGGTTTTAATACAATAAAAAAAGTAACATTTAAATTTCTTAAATGAGAGCAGTTTCCTATTTCACAAGTTCAAAGATGGAGGACTGTTATTGTTTCATAAATTGTACTATATACAGTTTTTTAATATAGCAAGTCAAAATGTATTTTATATGGTTTGTTGGGGTCCTTCCCATACTTAGCAATTGTCTCTGTAACAAAAATATGGAAAAGCCAAATTGTCCTGTGGAAATAAGGAAAGCCGAAGTGTCCTTTCATTGGATGTGTGCCACAAGCATACATGATGCTGTGTTTTTGCATGCACATAGTTTGAAAGATTTGCTATAGTTGAAATCATGAATGGATGTGGAGGTGGTGCTTTCCTACCTTCGTCCTCACTGGATTCTCTCTGTGAGGAGCTAGGAACTTGGGGTACCATACCAGCGCTGGATGGGACTTGAGTGCTCTTGGTAAAAATGCCACTAATAAATCTGAGCATTTTGCGGTCACGAGTCGAGGTCCCTTGCAACTGACCTGTCCTGATGTCTGATGTCATTTGACCACCTTTTCCTTTCAGAAGGTCCTCGGACAGGCAGTTCAGGTCACTGTTGTCCAGGGTACGACTCTTCCCTTTGCGCTGGGGCTTGGAGACCACAGTGCCAGGAGCTGGAAGAGATGTAGACCCTGACTTCAGTCTCTCTGCTCTTGGGCTTTGGGTCCGCATGGATATCACAGCTTCCGTAGACATTTTAACCCTAGTGCCTCCTTTCTGATCTTCCTGATTGGGTTTGGCCTCACACACAGCCCAGGAGGCTCTAAATGTGCTGGGAGCAGGGCTGGCAGGGGACTGGATCCTGGTCCTGCTGTCCTTACGATCCAGGCTCTTAGAGGAAGCATGGATGCTGTCTCTGGCCTCTCGTAGTTCACGACTACCGAGGGCACCACTGTGTGTCTTTAGAAGGGAAACAGGCCGCTTGTTAATACGTCCTACACCATCACTTGTGGCTGGGGGTTGGGTTGGTTCTGCTACATCCTGGGATATAGATGTTTGAGATGCTCCTGTGGCTTCTCTTTCCCCACCGTTTTCTGCAGTAGATGAGGTTATTGATTTTTGCCTGTCACTGGGTTGTGCACCATCTGTAAAAAGTGCTTTATGGTCCCTGGGGCTTGGAAGTATTTCCTGTTCTGTTTTGAGCTGGGTACCTTTCTTTGCTCCTGGTTCAGTGACATCCTCTTGTTTCTGTTGTTTCAGATCCCTGTCTGCATTCGGAGATAGTTGTTTTCCTCCGGCCTGACTTGTGGCCCCCTCCACACTTTGCTTGGCCTTTTCCATCCCATGATCCTCAGTAGTCTCCACCTTCACCAAGGTTAGGGAAATGAGGTAGGTGGTTTTATGCTGTGATACACCAGTTTGCTCCATGAGGTCCAAGTTGGGTAGACACATAGACGCAGATATAGATTAAACTGATCTGTGGTGATCAGATATTCTGTTTTGATCCCAACTAATAAAAAGACTGAAAGACATTTTGATGAGTATTAGAGTGGGAGAGAATATTGTTTGAATCGTGGATTCTTCCTGTGGACTGGACCAAATTGCTACCTGTGTCCTTTGTGCTTGTTAGCTTAACTGTTAGTCTTCCACATGTCTTAAAACCTCAGAATCTTCATTCCCCTGTGTTTGGGATTGCTCTTCAGTTTTAAGACATTTGAGCACAATGGAACACTGCAACCACAACCTTCATAACCTTCCGGCAGATGACACATGGACATCTAGTGTGATGGGCAGGAAAATTACTTAATTTGAATTAATCTTGTTTTTGCCTGTAGATTAAGGCATGTTGTTTGCAGCCATACACCACAGTGTGGATGTTGCCAGACAGACAGGAGAGATAAAGAGAGGTGAAGCAAGCAAGAAGACTACCTGACACATGGATCAGAGAGAGAACCTTAGGGTAAATCCAGAGAGAACAATTCCAGCCTCTCCACAGAGAGTCTATCCATTACTCTTCCTGTGAGCCGAGATTTCCGCCATGCGCTTCAGGCAGCATGGATATTAATACAGCCGACTTCTGTGTCAAGTACCTGGTGCACAAAATGAGCGTGCATCCTTGGGGTCCTTGTGCCAGAAAAAACTTCACTGTAGGTGCAAGTCTTAGATCAGTCATCTGCCTCGAGCACAGGAATTTCTCAAATCCCTGTGCTAGATGCTTTTCATAGTGCCCATACTCCACAGATCAGAGCTGGAAAACCTCTATCTCCATCTCTTTCCTCTCCCTCTGCCTGCCTGCCCTTGTCAACAGCCAGACAGCGCATAGCCTCTGCTTTCCACAGAAATTCCCCCCTCCCCATCTTTCTCTCTCTTCCTTCTTCTCTCCATTCTCTCTCTCTCTCTCTCTCTCTCTCTCTCTCTCTCTCTCTCTATCACTGGAAAAAGGGATAAGCGATGGGATAGGTGATGGGAAGAGGCGGGCACACCACTTCAAGGAACGAAAGCCAATGAAATGTTGGTGAAGCAAAGGGGAGGAGCCACAGAAAAACTAATCAGCAAATGAGAAAAATAAAATCTAAGAGCAGCTAATCAGCTAAGACAGCAAAATCAGTAGAATATCTACTCCTTTGTGTGTGTGTGAGTGTGTGTGTGTGTGTGTGTGTGTGTGTATGTATAAATATATAACAACAGCAGCATTGTGCTTCTAATGAATCAGTGAGTGTGGTTTGCAAGCTGTGGTATCCACCCACCACCCCCCTCTCAGATGCTGAGGCAGCCTGTTACCAAGGTATTCTGGAGCATAAACTCCTCCTCCTTACACCAGCTCTGTCTAGTCTCTCTATTTAATCTCTATCATCAGCCCTATCTGATCTCTTCACTCATTTCTTTTTTACACCTTCTGCATGTATTAGGTACTTAGTAAGGTAGTTTTGTGGCTGCCATTGAACGACCACTTGGTGGTTTATTTAGGGCTAATCATTGCTGCTTCAATTCATCAGCATTTTCAGTTACTAAAGTATCGATTCAACACTCAAGAGAAAATGCAATGGATTACAGTGGGTTCTTTCTGGCATCTTTGCACCTGACCCTCTGCATTATTAATGCACTTTGCTGGTAAAGTAGAGTTCTGGAGTTTTTTTAATGAATTGTTGTGGAGAGATATCGTGTGTGCAGAATGGATATTGGCAGAAGTGAAAACGTATTCTTATTAGACAGTCACGCATACATATAGGATGTATATGAAAATGTTCATTTTACGGCTCCACTATATACACAAATCAATAAACAGTACTATTGATTTTAACATAGGAAGGCAGAAGTGTAATACTATCTGCAGGACATTCAGAGCAGCTTTTCACAATCAGAAATGTCTCAATGTGCTCAGAGGACCTCTATTCTGGTAGAGCGCTTGACAGGTAAACTTCTTTCACACTGTAGAGCAGAACGTCCCCATTCAGACCTGGTGTTAACATCCTTCTTGCCAAGCGAAGTGTACTGGTGTATACAGAATACTGGTGTTTTGTCACCAGTGTTGCCAGGTTTGTGTTTTTTTTTTTCATGCAATTGAGCTACTTTATCTGTTCAGCCAAGCTGCTGATACACATAACAGGTTGGCTTTTTTGTGAACGGCATGGATGTTTCGTGTATATTATATTCTAATATATTACGCTAAATAAATCACTGTATAAAAACCTACAGTACATACTGTACGGCTCAAGCAAGGTCTCTTTGTGTATGTGCGCTTCTTGTTATAATTCTTAATATAACATCTGCTGTGCTTGGTACTTTAGTGAATTGTTTGCATGTTGCCATCGCTATTCTTTATTTATGATAACATCTATACGAGACAATTTGATCACCTTGGTGAAATAACTACTCAAGGAATTGTTTTAAATATTGGTTTATAAACTAATTCTACTGTAGGATATTTATGTTTGAATTGGTTCGGAAGGAGCAATAAATGAACAATTTTGAACAATAAATGTGGCCGAGGACCACCTACAGTACGTGCGCAGGAAGAGTCAGTTTGAATGATATGTCAGACGACTAACGTCAGCCCACTGGCAAACACGTGACATTACCTCTAAATATTTTGACACAAAACTCTTGAGAACCTCTTAATAATGGGATTCTGTGAACGTCCATTAACCTGGTGACTAGATCTTGCTCCAAAAATCTCAAAAGTTTGTTTTCCTGCTGGAAACCAGTGCAGAGAAGTACACAGCACCAATCAGAAAGCAGACTGATGTTTGTGGTGGGAAAATTACAAAAGATATCAAAGACTCTGTATCTGAGAGCATTTGAAGTTAAGACCACCACTCACTCTTCTTTCAGCTCGATTTTTACTTTCTTTTCACTTGTGTGGTTGTTGAAATCACACAAAACAGAGCAAATTATTAGCTGAGCAATAACTGTACAAAATACGACAAAGCAAAATGACATTGTACGTCTAACTTTTAGCGACTAATCATACCGTTTAATTAGAAAATGCCATCTTTTGGCTTAATACAGTTTAAGTTTAATTAAGTTTTGGTATTGGTTTGTATTTTAGAATCTGGTGACGTCGGGTTGCTTTTGGTAGATTTGGCAACCTTGGTACTGAGGTAATACTAGTAGTCACTGAAGACAGAATTGAGACACATAAAAAAAATACCATATGTACATGGCCATCCATTTTGTTTGTCTACTTGTGATAGGATCACCAGAGAAGGATGTCAATAACAAGTCTGAACAGAGAGTGCATAGCATTTCTATGTGCAGTAAAGCAATTCAAGGAAAGCCATTCGACTTTTGCATTGGTTTGTTTTACTTCCTCCTTCAGAGCACTCTCTTAGCACAGTTCAGACAAAATGTCAGAGATGGGGTGATGGTCAGAGATAAAAACGCTCTCACTAATTTCAATAAACCGTCCACAAACGACATATAATCACAACTTCTCCATACTGTCAGTCAATACAGTGTGAGGTGACACAGGATGTGCCAGCTCACAGGATGATGATGTGGACCCAGTACATCATTTCCTGCTGTCAGTCATTTTTCTTGCTGATTTCTAGTCCTGATTTAACAGTACAACAGATGCAGTAAA
The DNA here is from genome assembly GCA_024331685.1 of Stegophilus panzeri. NCBI lineage: Eukaryota > Metazoa > Chordata > Actinopteri > Siluriformes > Trichomycteridae > Stegophilus > Stegophilus panzeri. Next base: position 5,001,270 of record JANDJT010000050.1, read on the forward strand.
GAAAAAGAAATGGTTGGCGGGGGGGAAGCGGTTGTAGTTTGGCAGCAGGCTAGTATGGCATGTTGTAATCTCTGTTTTACTTAAAGAAATGGGGTCATGGTTATTGAATCAGTCTTGCTGCTGTACTTGCTGATGGGAAGTGTGTTTCATGTATTCCAGTTGTTTCTTCCAGCAAATAAACACAGACTCATGGTAAGGATGGGTTTACAGTCATGTGGATGCCCAGAAGTCAGCATTAAAATGCTACAGTGCTTTACAACTAAGTAATGCTCATACTCATATACTTAATTTATCCTAACGAATATGTCTATAAGTCTGATTTCTAACCTTGCTTTCTTCCGTTCAAACATACTATATATTTTGCTAAAAAAAAAAACCCATCACATTGCTCCAATCACCCTCTCAGTCTCAGAGCAGCAAGCCCTATTTAAAGGTGTCATTCATGAGTATCGTAGCACTTCCCTCCGTTCATTTCTTTCTTTATTAATTGCTAGTAGGTTCTTTCTTGTTTTTAGGATCTGTGGATGGTATTGAGCAACCAATTACAAGTGTTAATCATTAATGGGACACTGCTGGTGTTCAGTTCACCAGTGATCCCAGTCAATAAAGTATGACAAGGTTGGCCACATGCCTCAAATCAAGAAAACATGCACTGCAGACATAAAGTTTAATACGTGCTCTCATCTGATGCTGTTCTCACACAGAAGAGCAATAATTACATGCAGGAGAGGAAGTAGTCAGAGGAGGAAGTGAATTATGGTGTGTGGGTCTGAACAAACAAATGAAAGTCAAATTAACCATTGTCATAAGATCCTCTGACCACGCGACCCTTTCAAACGTGTGTGTGTGCATCTGGTAACGTGTAATTGAAATGTAAATGACCCTGTCCCGTACTGGACGTCTGTCTCTTGTCCGGTGAACACTACAAAGCATGAGACCTACAAGGCAGGAGTTTGAAAAAACAACAACAACAACAACAACAAAAACTATATCTAATATTAGAAAGTGTTATGTATTTTTGTTTGTTTATTTTATTTTTAATATAGTGTGCATGCTGATGTAACAGATGGTGTCTGAGATGGAGAGGAAGTGGCTTTTGGGGCAGCGAGACAGGAAGTGGGCCTATACAAAAGCCTGCTACCAAGACTACATGTGAAAGATAATATTGCAACACAAGCCTTTTAACGTTCATATCCACAAGCCAGATTATGTATGTAAACTGAAGGGACACATCAGCTAATAATGTAAATGGATACGCGTTTCTACTTGATGAGCCGTAGTGAGCCTGCAGTGCACACAGGAAGTGATGTGGCTGATAAATACTACATTACCGTTACATGGTTTCTGGGAGATCACCTCCCTCTGTCTCCGATGAGCAGACTCAATACGTTGTTTTCCTCTTAACACTAACAGCAGACTTTGAACGTCTGAAGCGTTTTTGGCGAAAATAATCAAGTCGACATAAACACTCCAGCTGGGTGATTGCACAAGAAACCCTAGATGAGTCGCAGTGACATTTTACTCAGTGAACACATGCCTTTTGAGACTAAGATTTGAACCATTTGGAAATTGACTATGCATTTGATACACGTGTGTGTGTGTGTGTGTGTGTGTAGACACTAATTGACAGCATTTCCTCCTTTATGCAACATTACACACATCCACAGTCTTCCAGACTAAAGGTGGCAAGCAAGAGCTACTCCCTATATACCATCAACTACAGGTAAATATAGATAGAATGTAATCAGACATGGGACGTTCCAAATTATTAACTCTAACTTCGATCAATCTCCATTTTTAAAATCCCATTTTCATTATTTAATCACCACATGTGCAGAGAAGAAGAGCTGAATAAAATAATTAGGGCTGCACAGGAACACCTGAAGCATCTACCTAAAAAGGCACATGCGAGGTGACTTGACCCAGATACTGACGACTAAGCACTTACTTCTCTACATTACATCGATCTCATCGATGCCTTGCTTATTCCTACTTAGACATATTTTTGTCTCGAGAAATAAGCTTTGTGTATGTTCTTTTTCTTGAGAAGACACTCGAGCAAATCTTTGCCATCTTGCAGGAATTGATTATCACGTAGGAGGAAAAAGAACAGACTCGCCGTATACATTTGTTTTAATAAGCATCAGGTGGACTCACCTTGCACGCCGTGGATGTAAACCTTCAGGCCAGTCCTGAGCTGCTGGTCCTCGACCCTCTCCAGCTGTTTCAACACTTTGTTGAAAGTTTTCTGTAGGCTTTCATGGCGCTTTACTTCAGCCCGAATTGCACTTGAATGTGCCACCTTAGTTGAATTATGCATGTTCATTCAGGTGAGTCGGTCTAAAATGTCCAAATTTATCCCTGCACCCCATTGGCACGCTCGGCTTCCCGTTCCATACTCTCTATCCTAACCAGAAGCAGCAAGTCATTTCAACGTGAGACATGAAGTACAGCAGGAAAGTAATTCAGCTTGCATGTATTTCCTCTGTGTGCATCTGACTTCACTTCCTGATTTCAAAAAACTGTGCACACTTGTAGTCTGTACTCTCACAAACAGGACTTTGCGGTGAATTCACTTCAACTGAAAGGAAAACGCATCAAAGGGTACTGTTTCTCTCTCTCTCTCAGCAGTTGCCCCAGAGGAGAGAATGTGCTTATTTAGTTTATTCAGTAGTCATATAAATACACACTCGTAGGCCGAAGAAGTAAATATTCTTTTAAGAAGAATAAGAGTATCTTAAAATCTAGTCTGATTTACATGTATATTAATATTTCTGTCATTACAATTGTTTTTGATGGTTGAAATGCACTGGTACAAAATAACCTTGTAAAGACATTCATTACAAACACGATGGAAAATCGCCTGTATAAGTACACTTTTCTGGTTTTTTGGGGGGGTTCATGCCTCTGGGGAAATCCTTTAAAGGTTATATTCCCTTAGAAATGGAGGATCAGGTAGTGCAGAGGTGCAGCAGGTATGGTTCTGCCTCAAAACTCCAGAGTCCAACAGTTCAATCCTGAGCTTGGGTTACTGTCTGTAAACCCAAGGTTTTTAAAGTTCTCCCCACATTTGTGTGCATTTCCACCACGTTCTCTGGCCTTCTCTCACCTCCCAAAGCATACCAATAAGTTTTGGCTGCTCTTCCGTTCAATTCAATTCGACTCAGTTTTATTTGTGTAGCGCTTTTAACAATGGACATTGTCACAAAGCAGGTTTACAGAAATATATCACTTTAAGATATAGATTTTTACATGTATTTATTTATCCCTGATGAGCAAGCCAGAGGTGACGGTGGCAAGGAAAAACTTCCTGTAATTTAGCATGTTTTGAGTAGTGTTAGCAGTTGGCTGAAATGCGATAGGTACCGAGAATGATGCGCACAACACTGGCACTGCTAGGCAAATACCAGTACTGTGTCTCTTGCTCCCACGAATCAATACTTTATGTTAGTTAATACATTAGTTGATATTAGTTCACATTAGTTGAAGATGGACATTTTGTTAACTGTTACGGGGGAAAGGGACACAGTTTTGCGACCGTGTTCAGCAATTGTATGGTAGTCCCTTTCTTTATTCATTTTTTTAATGTTCTTACGATTGTTTTCAATAAAGATATGAAGTCTTCGAAACACGCGTCTACGGCACACAACAAAATCTCTGGGTAACATGAACACACAATAACATCAACATCAATCTGTCAAAAGGGCCCCATGCATTTATTTTGCCTGCCCCCGACATAATCTAGGTACGCCTCAGACTGTAAAACATAGACACTATGGAGCCATATGTTTTTTTCAGTCATTTTCACAATGGAAAATACGCTAATTTGACTATAAACACCAGAGACCAAAAATGTAAAACAGGATTCCGGTATGAGCCAGGCGAAACGTCCGCTTTAAGGAAAAAGATGGATAGGTCATCGTGCTACAGGTTGCAGTGAGGACCTCTTGTCTTGGGAGCTTTTGTAATTTTTCTCAAGAGACGGCTACCCATTTATTTTGGTACTGCCCAATGGTAGCATTTTTTCCCCTCAAAATATACTGGACTTTATTATTGATAATATCGCTGAAAATGATATTTTACAGTGGAAATGTGTTGTTGATTCTTGATGTGAATCAGAAAAACACACAGCGAATTCGCACAAATTTGATAAATTTTATTCTCTTAAAGGCTAAATTCTATATCCACAAATGCAAATTCTCAGGGAAGAAACCATGTTTTTTTTAGTGTTTAGAAAGGAAGTGATTCATTATGTTGAATCAATCTTGCCCTCTAAAAAGAAACAAACAAACAAAAAAAACAACCAGAAAGCTATTCAGACAGTACTTTTTTTCATGTCTTTGTGTAATAATGTTTATACATGCTTATATTGTTTATCTTACACTACCAGTCAAAAGTTTAGACACATTCATTCTTTATTTTTATTATTCACCCCCACACATTTTATAATAATAATAATAATAATAATAATAATAATAATAAAGTCAGCAAAACTCTGGAGTAACACAAATGGAACTATGGGAAATTATGTTAAATTCTGTAGCTGCTTATTTGAACCTTTTACCAACTGTCCTTAGACTTCCATTATAAATACACTACCGGCCAAAAGTTTAGACACATTCATTCTTTATTTTATTTTATCCCCCCACATTTTAGAATAATAATAAAAAGTCATCAAAACTCTGGAGTAACAGATGGAACTATGGGAATTATGTTGTGATAAAAAAAATCCAAAATAAATCAAAATAATTGAATATATTAGTATCTTCAAAGTAGACGCCCTTTTTACCTAGAATTTTCCAGAAATGTATTCTTGGCATTTTCTCACCCGATTTCTTGAGGAATTTCTCTGAGATGATTTTTAAACAGTGGACTCTTATCGGCTGCTTTTCAGAATATTTCTCTCCGAGTCGTCCGTTTAAAAAATTATTTATTTGTGAATAAAATGTTAGTTTTCTAATGAAAGAACCGAATACGTCGACACGGTTATATTTTTGTCTACAACACCGATTTCACACATTTAATCACACACCTTCAGATCAAAAGGTTTTTAAGATCATGAGGAACGTTTCAGTCGAGTGTCTCCAAACGTTTGACCGGAAGTGTCCGGATTAACCGGATGTAGCTCAGATTTACCCACAATGCACTGCGAAGCGCTCCTAGCAGTAGCACCTCTCTGTAGTCTGTAGATGATCTGTGGTTTTTGCAGGTTGGACCGTGCATCCTGTTGGCTGTGAAGCAGTTAGCACTGCACAGCGCGGCTCGGTGACTAGCTCACAGCGGGGACAAGAGGAGCTGTAGACTGTAGATTAAATGCCTCAGGGTTCATCATGGTGTGTGGAGGATTTACCTGCTCGAAAAATGCTCTCTGCGCTCTCAACGTCGTTTACATGGTGAGTCATGGACGGCTAGTTAGCTTTGTGTTAGCTTATACACGCTGGCCTAGCTAGCTTTGTTTTGTCTGGTTCGCTAAACTGCAGAGGGTCTAGGAGGGAAGACAAGGAAATGTTCTGTATGATAAACAACTAGAGAGAGAGAGAGAGAGAGAGAGAGAGAGAGTTGGTTAAGTAGCACAGTTAGTGTTAGCGGTGTTTTTTATTGTGCTAATATAACGGAGAGCCGGTCACTCACTCAGTCAGTTTCGTGACAGCTGACTTCGCTAACTTCTTCTTTACGACACTTTGTTGATTTGAATACAAGTTTAAACACACATATATATAGTGTTGTGTTAAATCTTTGCTTTGTGTGTTTCTTTATGAAAGAACTCGTCAGAGTGATGATTAAATAACCAGCTAACTTTAGTCTTGTTTTCGTAGCCACGTCAAGCTGTCACCGGATATTGCGTCATTAGTAACGTTTGCTTAGCTACAGTGTTGCTAATTGTCCTGTTTATATATTATTATAATACAGTGTTATGTGTTGTATGTTTAGCATCCTCGCGCTAACTTAACATTCATTAACAGTCCATCTTTCCAACCCAGACATCACGAGCTCCGTGTGTAAACCGCAACATGAGCAATTTACTCATGTCAGCTTAACGTTACTGCTTCTGCACTGGAAGTGACTAAAAAAACGGAGTTGCGCGTGAGCGATGACGTCATTTCCCCGAGGAGGGTTTTTGTTCATATTTAGACATGAGGTGTTACAGCGGCACAGGATGCAACTAGACTTACTCAGTATCAAGTAACTTTCTCTCTTTATTCTCGGCCACTGGTTAAATATAAACACAGAGAAAATGTCTCCGCTCTTCTGCTTTTTTACACTTATGTGGTGTTTTCACTCCGAGCACAGGACATTCTTCACATCTCTTTCCCAGAAATGACCGAGTTCTCCATCATTACAACTCACACACCTTCAGATTATATTTAACTGTGTGTCAGTGTGTGTGGCCTTTATTTCTGTCTGTCTGTCTTTCTGTCTGTCGGTCTGTCTGTCTTTCTGTCTGTCTGTCTCTCTGTCTGTCTGTCGGTCTGTCTGTCGGTCTGTCTT
>JANDJT010000050.1:5032245-5042536 GCA_024331685.1 Stegophilus panzeri
ATATATACACCTAGACTCATCCCTCCCTTTCTCCCAATTATTGCTCAAGATTATTGTATATTATTATTCTATGATTCATTTGAAGAATTTTTTTTGGTGTGTGAATTCCTATGAAGACTCAAAAATTGTGCTATATTCTTAGATCCTTGTGTAATTTGTGCAAACTGAACACAAGACTATTCTCTTCACGTCCACTACATGTATAAGCTGTTCTGCCAATCAGTGGAATGTCCTTATTAGGATGGGGAATAATACGCCTGGAGTTCAGGAGACCTGGCAGATGGATGACACACTGTTTTTGTTACAGACAGAACGGTGTATAGATGTTTGGTCTGTGGCCAAGATGCGAAAGAACAGATGCGCAGAAACCAGAAAAGCTTGTCTAATGTAGGTTAGGCTTGGACGTCGGCTCATTTTAAAAGGCAGTGGTGTAAAATAAAACACACACACACACACACACACACACACACACACACACACTGAGATTAAGGCATGTTTCAGGGTTTTGTAGTTGTCCTCTTGGATGTTGTAATATTTCTGATTATTAAAACGTGTCATGTGGCATCAGACCTAGGGGAAAAAATAAGAATCTCTAACAGCAATCTTGTATCTTTTGTCAAAATCTGATTTCCACCATCTGATGTCTTTGATAAAGCTTTAGATGGCGGGTCTTGCATCAATAAATCACTGTCTTTGATCACTGCAGAACTATTATCGAATTATCCAACAGGTGAGACAATCCCATCCCCTTCCTGTGTGTCCGATTATCTCTGTAAATATGATTAACCAATGAACGGTGCGGTATGGAGTATCAGTCTTCATTAACCAGCTGTCAATGTGTCAAGGCTCATAAGAAGATAAGAAGAAGAGAAATAGCACCGAGTCTTTTTGATGTGGTGAATGGCATGCTGGCTCTCTTTTCAGGGTAGATGACTTTATTTTGAAGTGATGGAAATCAGAGAAAACAGAGCATCGCAGTGCCTAGGGACTTACATTTTGTAAGTTTAGCAGACGCTCTTCTCCGGGTTGGCGGCACACTAATACGAAATATCTAGTGAATGTGCACGTATTCATAACCGGAAAGAGAAGAGACTAATGATGGAATGGTTTAGGTGGGAACAGAAAGTGCATACACGATGCACAAATAAACAACGATCGTGAAATTAGTGAGGAATTAGTCAGGAATAAAACACTCTGGGTGTGCTGTTATAGGAAAATAATCAACATCCGGGTCGTGTGAAACCGCACACTCTGAAGCTGTTTATTTTCCTTTATAAAATGGATCGCTTTGGTTCTAAAACCTGATTGGCTGAGCCGTATTGAAAAAAAACCCCCCCCAACAACAGTGATATACACACACCTGTGACCGTGTCACAATAATAGAAATCTGTATTAATGCGCCAGGTTTTAAAACAAAAAATGTCATTATTTATTGATATGGATTTGATCGTAGTGTTTTTTTGTCGCCATTTTCTAAAAACATTACGGCACAGAATAATCTGCGTTAAGGGTGTTTTAGGCACTCTGCTTCGTGTCATGTGGCTTATTGCTTTAATAACAGCATGTCCTGAAGTGTTTCATCCCCCTTATACCACAGTCATGCTTTTTTTAAAAAAATTTTTTATCAGTTTATAGTTACATTAATGTTGTGGAACATCCCTGAAAGCAGCTTGTCACCTGGAGACTCCTTTCAAAACATGCCAAATAAACATCAACATATGAAGACTTTAAAAAAAAAAATGATGTGGAGCATCCACGGTATCAAGCCGTTACTACAGAAATGATAAAATATTAGAACTAGATCTTTAATATAAACCTGTGTGGGATTCGCCGTGCATCTGGAATTACCGTCAGCCGCTGTTATAGAAACCTAATCACCACCTTCTGACCAATCAGAATCGAGGCTTACTGAAACAGGAAGTCTGAATCTGACCTCATGTTCGGTGAAAGAGCAATGGAATATGACTATCAAGATTGTCAAAAAGTCTAGAAATAATTAAGGCATATAAGCAGTTGAGCAGATTCTGTGATCAGATGTAGCGGTTGATGATTGGACACTTGATATCTTGGACCGTACCTGCTATAATAATAATAATAATAATAATAACAACAACATGTTTTAGTTTGATCACCTTTGGACCAAATAGCAGCCTTTGGTGAGGACTGTGTAGGCTATAATCTGTGATATCTGCCAGTAGTTGCCCACAACGTTCTCAGCGCTCGAGTACAACCTTGTCACACAAGAACAGTGAGATGGAACAAGAGAGGATGATTCAGTGCACTTGTAAACAGCTGAGCGTTAAAATTCTCTGGGCTAGTTGACTAGACCGGGTGTATATCACTTCACCAGTAACAGGACACTTTTATACACAAGCCTTTTCAGACTGAAGATGAGATATGAGAAGCAGAAGGTTTCTGACCTAAGATAATTTCATTATTTTTCTTTCTACTGGTGTTCTCGCATTCCCACTTTACCCAAAGGACATGAATAAATCTGGAGCTCAGCTCGAAAAAAATATATATCAGCAGCTATTGTCAAGGTTTCGTGCATTTCACATTCTCGTCACACCTCAAATTCCCTCATGTGTCGGGGTTCAGCACAGTGCTGCACAGTTAACAGATCAATGCCATTAATGCCCACAAATTGCTTTCTTTCTTTCTCTCTCTCTCTCTCTCTCTCTCTCTCTCTCTCATATACTCATGAGGAGCAAGATTTTGTTTGCTAGTCTGCCATATGGACCCCACATATTCACCTTTTCCTCAGTTTGTGGTTATGCCCAAAAGATTGCATGAATTTTCTCTTTACTCATCTCCCCATATGTCATTTTTATACACTCACTTAAAACCAACCCAAATTGGGTTTGTTTTTTCTTTCGAACCTTGTTTCTTCAAATGAATCTAACAGTCTGTCTGTATGAAAACCGCTACCTCCACCTGAGGTGAATTCAAACAGTGTGCACTGAGTTGATTTGACCCGAGGAGCTGTGCTGAGGTGCTGAGGTGTCGGGGTGGGGGAGGGGTGCATTGATTCAACTGTCAAATGTGAAAATGGCCCAGCCACTAACACAGCGGTTGGGTTACACAAAACTACCCAAAAACTACCCAAGACTGAGAATTTAACCCAAATAAATGATCCCAAAGGCTCAACCCAGTGTTTGGGTAGAGAAAAATAACCCAGCATTTTTTAGAGTGTAATTATTTCTCATGAAGCATTTGGATTGAGACATTCTTCAGTCTCTCTGAACAAAAGTATTATAATGAGAGTACCATAGTACTCAAGCTGTTCAATAGTAGTTTTTGTAACTTCACAAACACTTTTGTAACTTAACAAACACTTTATCTTTCATATTTGTCAGTATTTTATGTAAGATAGCTGTGATTGGACACCTTCTTTGGCTTCTATTGTGTGATTGGGTAGAAACGGGCAGGGATCCATGAGATATACATACTACCTGTTGTGATTACAGTTAGCCGTGCAATCTATTATAATAGATAGATGGTTAAAGATCAGCCTTTGGTTTTTTTTTTCTACCAAAATAATTTCCATTTGGGGCGCACGGCGGCTTAGTGGTTAGTACGTTCGCCTCAGACCGCCAGGATTGGGGGTTGGATTCCCGCCGCAGCCCTGTGTGCGCGGAGTTTGCGTGTCCTCCCCGTGCTGCATGGGTTTCCGCTGGGTACTCCGGTTTCCTCCGCCAGTCCAAAGACACGCATGGTAGGCTGATTGGCGTGTCCAAAGTGTCCGTAGTGTATGAATGGGTGTGAATGTGTATGTGATTGTGCCCTGCGATGGATTGGCACCCTGTCCAGGGTGTACCCCGCCTTGTGCCCAATGCTCCCTGGGATAGGCTCCTAGATGGATGGATGGATGGATGGATAATTTCCATTTGCTGGATCGTGTGAATGTTCTGGATTGTGTGATTCATCAGAACTGGCACAGTAACACTCATCTGAGATCAGATTGGCCAGGATGGTCAGAGCACACAATAAACACATGCAGCCTGATTACCAAACAATTCATATCTAGTAGTACATAAAAGCTCTTCTAATCATCTAAACTGTATTCCAGATTATCCCTAGTCACCATATTTGTAGAGTATCTGATTGACACAGACAAGTATTTCAAAATGTACTAAGGGGGAAAAAAGATTTTTTTTATTTTTTAAAGAATGATTCATTTTCTATATTTATAGTTTCATTTAATATACGTTTAATAATCCATGAAACGAGCTAGTTCCTGTTATCACTCATGTTATAGCAGCTATAAACAGTTACAACTCCGACTCCTTCCCAAAAAACTCCAAAATAAACATCTCCTCTAAGAAAACTTCACCATACAGAATGTTATGTTTATACCATCCACCACACAAGTCTTTGTGTAAGCTGTTACTATAGAAACAATAACACATCCGAGCAAGCACATTAATATAAACCTGTGAAATACCTTGCAGTCAGAATTATTGCCAGAACTGCTGTTATAGAAAATGAATCAAAACTTTCTGACCAATCTGAGCCAAGACTTCAATGTTGCTGTGGTATACGTGGTATTAATGCATGATCAGGGCCATGTTTGTAACCCATAACCAACTATTCTTCCCTCCGAAAGGATGAAATCAACAGATTTAGGGCATAATGTACAAGTTCCTTCAACTGAACAATTCATGAAAGCATTTTACAAAGAACACTTGATTTGCACTTAAACCCAAAGCGTCCCATCATAAACCCAGGATGATTACTTTAATTATGTCAATAGGAACTCCAAAACTCCAACAATACAAGTTCACATATCAATTATATTTTCATACGGAGACATACTGTGACTGATTCAATAAAAACCGCATGCTGAGTGCTAAGGGAAGGATTTATGTGTTTGACTTTAGAAAGGTACATTATAACTAAAGCAATGAAGCTGAATGTTTCAAAACTGAGTTTCTCATCAGTGGTACAACCATTTCTTTAGATAGATTGCCAGACAAACGGTTTTTATTGCAGTTTAATCACGATTATTACCACAGACCAAACAAAATGATACAGAAGAGTAATTAAATAAGGAAAACGCAATCTTTGTGGAACTTATTAACTGCTCACTCTCAGATCCTAATGAGATTCTAAATGAGTGCTTTATTAAAGGCAGACACAGTTAGAGGGTGAATCAGTTAGGCCTGTAGAGAAAATAGTGCTAGTATTAACTGTAAAGTATAAATATTCAGTGTGCCTGAAGTGCCTAATTACAGTGATAAAGATTTTGGCCTTTTGCATTAGATTAGATCTAGATGCTTCCAATGAAATAGTCATTTCTACCATTTCTCATTTCACTAGAACCCAATGTATTTGCAACCAATTCTAGACATTTCTATATATAGCCCATTGGACTTACAACCCATTCTGTATCCCAATCGACTTATAACCAATTCTGTAACCCAGTGGACTTATAACCAATTCTAGAACCCAAAGGACGTACAGTCAGTTCCTGAACCCAGTGGGTATGGAAACAATTATTTTACCCAATGGACTTACAACCAATTATAGACTCCAATGGACTTGCAACCCATTCTAGAACCCAACAGACCCAGACCCAATTCTAGATCCCAAAGGACTGGCAACCAATTCTAGAACCATATAGACTTGCAAACCATTCTATAACCCAATGGACTTACAGTCAATTCTAGCCAATTCTATAGCCCAGTCGACTTAAAACCCACAATATAGCCCAGTGGACTGAAACCAATTCTAGATTTCAGTGGTCTTGCAACCAATTCTAGAACCCAGTAGATCTACAACCCATTCTATAGCCTTTTAGACTTGCATCCAATTCTAGCCAATTCTATATCTCAACGGACTTACAACCCATTGTATAACCCAATGGACCTACAGTGAAGTCTAGCCAATTCTATAGCCTAGTGGACTTAAACCCCATAATAGAACCCAGTGAACTTACAAGAAATACTAGAATGGAGATTTTCCTGTGCCGGGGGAGTCGTGTCTGAGGGGTTTAAGACCCGTATTGATTGGTTGGCTGAGTGTAGGAGGGAGGCAGGAACAGCTCAACTCTTATTAACCTGCATGTTCTTCACATCACTCCACACGCTGCGAACAAAGCAGATCCTGCGGCTACAGTAAAGCCTTAACAGTGACTATGTGCTGACTGCATGCATTGATTTCCTGTTCCAAATGAGCAATTTTATGAGTACGTTCTCATTTACGGAAGTCCAGTCACTTAGTTTGCTCATACTGCTTTAACTGGATCCTACATAATATCATGTTGGTTGTTTTTTTTTTTTTTTTTAAATAGACGGTAGGACAGCTTTAAAAGAAAGGATACAGCTGTGGTCATTGTGTTCCACTATGCAGGACGTGAGTTGCGTTACGTGCCCAAGCCAAATCTCCCTGCAGATCTCGCCTAGTTTCCCACTGATCTAAGCAGGGCTGAGCCTGGCCAGTACCTGGATGGGAGATCTAGTGGGAAAAACTAATGTTGCTACTGGAAGTGGTATTAGTGAGGCCAGCAGGGGGTGCTCACTCTGTGGTCTGTGTGGGGCTTAATGCCCCAGTATAGTGATGGGGACACTATACTGTAAAAACAGCAGTTTTCCAGATGAGACGTTAAAACTGAGGTCCTGACTCTCTGTGGTCATTAAAAATCCCAGGACACTTATTATAAAAGAGTCGTGGTATAACCCCGGTGTCCTGGCAAAATTCATTGACTCTTCACTATCATGGACCCCTAATAATCCCCATCTCTGAATTGGCTACATCACTTTCCTCTCCTCTCTGCTAATAGCTGGTGTGTGGTGGGTGTTCTGTGCACTATGGCTGCCGTCACATCATCCAGGTGGAAGCTACACACTCGTGGTGGTTGAGGAGACCGTCCCCCCCCCAGATATTATGAAAAGTGCTTTAACTGTCTAGAAAAGTGCTATATAAATGTAACTATAAAAAAAATGCATGCAGAGAGGATTTAATACTGCACACTGGTATTCAGACCTCAGGCATAAATATAGAATTAAGTGCAATTCAGAAGTTGCACAGGTGTTATGCCCGTTTCTGCTCTTTTTCTTGCACGATTTGAGTCAAATGAGGAGCAGTATTAAGTCCAGATCCACTAATTAACACTTTGATGTCAAAACAATATGTCACTGAAATTCATGCTTTTACTTAAAATAATATGATGTGCTGGATCAAGTGCTATTTTATAATCCTCCGAGTAATGAGTGTAGAAGCCATCTTGATAAATCAAAGTAAATGCACAGTGATTGATGTGATAATTAAATGGTAAATATACTATACTCCCATTAGATGTTTATTTCAATGCTGTCCTTGTTCTCATTCATATATCATCGTCGTAGTCTTTTTTATTCGTCATTTCAAATGATATTTCGCTTTTATGTTGCATCATTTTAAAGGACAATTTTTTTTCTTTGCTGTCAAATGAATTTTTTGTTTTGTTTTTGCTGTCAAAGATATTTTGTATGCTTGATTGTTTTCCAGTTTAAAGGCAGGTACTTGTGGTTGAAGGCAGTGGCCTAGACACTACTAGAAAGAAAAAAAAAAACCAAACAGTCTCTGGCACTTCTGTTCAGAGGCATGATATATGCAGGAGTTTTCCATCTCTGAATATAACCCATAGCCTGCTACACTGGGTGTAGCCAAAGCTTTTTCTTTATGATTTAGTAGAACATCTTGATATTATCTTTGCAGCTATAATGAAAACCTCAGTGTGGGTCAATACTGCATTAGGTCAGTAATGTACAGCGATGCAACATGCCTTCATCAACTCGATTATTTACTCAATACCCAGTGGCTCTCTTTTGGGTTTACAGTGCACTGCATAAGGTGTAGAAATCGTTTCCTACCTGATATGATGCTCTTATATAGGGACTACAGGAGCCGTGTGGGATTGGCTTAATATCGGGTAACAGATGCCACAACAGTGGCTCACAGCTGGGTGCGAAACCACCAGGTGAAGCTCACATACCTGCTGCTGTTTGAATGAAGCAGATGTGCTCCTGCAGGAAAACAGAGTCAGAGTTGAGCTGCATAATACTGTCGTAATATTTGCGACTGATTCTGCTGACCTGAGATCAGTATTGACACTTTGATTTATTATAACTGCATGACTTAACCCAGTGTGTTTTTGTGATCGTGTGCCCATCAGGGAGAGCTGTTGAGTCCGTGCCGCTGTGACGGCTCAGTGCGCTGCACCCATCAGCCGTGTCTTATCCGCTGGATCAGCGAGAGAGGCTCCTGGAGCTGCGAGCTCTGCTACTTCAAATACCAAGTGCTGGCCATCAGCACCAAAAATCCCTTACAGGTAAGAGCTAGTACAGCCCAAATTCACAAACAAAAAAAGGACCTCTTCCCCCTTGTTTCCACTTCCACTTGGCATAATCCATAAATATTCTGTTACTTTATCTTCTTTGAAACATTCTTCGATTTCAAGACAGCAGCACGCGATCTATGATTCACTTCGTCATAATGGATTTTCTGAGTAAAACAGAGCAGGGGAAGTCAATAAGCATGTATATTTCTTCAGACTGGAACCAGGCCAGTAGCTCCGAGTACAACAATTAGGAAAAAATGAGTCATTATTAAGCATTATGCCACCCACGACTTCACACATTTATTCCATAAACTGCATTAAAACCTCTTTTTTAATAACAGCATACTGATATTACTTGCTATTATATTAAATAATAATGCCATATTACTAACCGTCATGTTCAATCCCGGTGCTCTCTGGCCATTAACCTTCAGCTCGAATGTATTTCTCTTGAAATAAAAGCACTGAATGTACTTACAAGTCCTGTGAATGAGCTGTTATTGTAGAAACACATTAATATAAACCTGCGGTTTGAATTACAGCCAGAACTATTGTTGTTCTAGAAAATGAATCAACAACACCAAAGATTAAAGGTTTGTAATATCTACGAGGAGGCAATATCTATGATTTAGATGTAGCATTTACTTTTTTTGAGCTTTACCCACATGATGTTCAGGTGTATTCAGCGGGATGAAGCAATGTCGTGCGGCTTTTGCATTTCAGTGGCAGGCCATCTCTCTGACTGTGATCGAGAAGGTGCAGATCGCCGCCATCATCCTCGGCTCGCTCTTCCTCATCGCCAGCATCTCGTGGCTGGTGTGGTCGTCGCTCAGCCCCTCGGCCAAGTGGCAGCGGCAGGACCTGCTCTTCCAGATCTGCTACGGCATGTACGGCTTCATGGACATCGTGTGCATAGGTGAGCGGAGGCGTGCTGAAAGCGATATAACTAAAACACACAGAGACCCGCTTGCTGACCTTTACGTTGGTCAGTACTGTGGGGACCGGTCATTTACATAGCCATTAGCATTCGGGTGTTTCAGTACGAGGTTCTTTAGGTCGGCTGAAAGAGGCTGTGACTCATGTTGTGACTCATTTGACAATAATTTCCTGCGAGCGAAATAAATGTAGAGTGTATGACTGTAGATATTATGCAAATGACCTATGATACACCAAATTATATTACTGAACTATTTCAGACTGTATTATTTACTCCACATTGTTGTTTCTTTTCTGGTTTTAATTTTTTTTGGGCATGATTGCCGAGCATTTGTGATCAGATGCACTCTCAGGAGAGACTCTTGATATATGCCTTGAGTAAATCATTCACTTAACTTGGAGCAGTTTAAAGCATTAGCAGAATTTGTGCATAGATTATTCATAAAGGGGTTTAAGCTGAACTAAATACACCTTATAATTGTGTCCTTATAAACCTTATACCTAAACCTTATAATAGCTAGAAAATGATCTGGGAATGAACGCTTTATTTGCTTTTTCTATTGCAGCTATAGTTTTTTATTTATTCATCCAGAGTCCCACTGATTTAAAAATCATATTGGGCAGACGCTTTTAATCGACTTCTGAGGTTGTTTATGATCCAAGCATTAATCTGTCTGAGGAGCTGGCAGTGAAACATGAGCTGCAGAATAAAATATCCATCAACTGACGATGAAACCGCTTTATATTCATATCTGAAACTGTGAAAATGTTTAAATTAACAACTAAACTAGCAGAAAGGGTAAGAAACTCCTTTAGCCCAAATTTTGCAGTTAATGTATGATATATTCTGAAGGTCCCATATGACAATATTACCCACAATGCATTGTGTTTAAGACTCTTGTAGGCCGAATTAAATAATTGCAGAAGTATTATCTATGTATCTATCTATCCATTTATCCATCCATCCATCTGCTCAAACTATTCATCCATCCATCACTAACTCCATCCATCCATCTGCTCAAACTATTCATCCAT
>JANDJT010000050.1:5042636-5057412 GCA_024331685.1 Stegophilus panzeri
CATCCATCCATCTGCTCAAACTATTCATCCATCCATCACTAACTCCATCCATCCATCTGCTCAAACTATTCATCCATCCATCACTAACTCCATCCATCAAGCTGCTCAAACTATTCATCCATTCATCACTACATCCATCCATCAAGCTGCTCAAACTATTCATCCTCCATCACTATATCCATCCATCTGCTCAAACTATTCATCCTCCATCACTATATCCATCCATCTGCTCAAACTATTCATCCATCCATCACTACATCCATCCATCAATCTGCTCAAACTATTCATCTATGCATCTACTCAAAATATTCATCCATCCATCTCATTTCAGTATACATCAGTACATGTTGGGTTTTATTTCTCTGAAACATCTATCTATCTATCTATCTATCTATCTATCTATCTATCTATCTATCCATCCATCCAGCTGTTCAACCATCCATTTATCAATCCAGCCACTCATCTGCTCAAACTATTCATCCATCCATCATTACATTCATCCATACATCAATCTGCTCAAACTATTCATCCATCCATCCATACTCCTCATTTCAGTATACATGAGTATAAATTGAGTTTTATTTCTCTGAAACATTACACATTTTAGAAGATTAATTCAGATAAATAAATAAGAAAATCCAGTTAAATCCTTTTTAAATGATGGAAATTTCCCACACTGGCCCACGTCTGGACCCTTGTTAATCCATATTTCCCCGCAGGCCTCATCATCCATGAGGGTTCATCGGTCTACCGGATCTTTAAACGCTGGCAAGCAGTCAATCAGCAGTGGAAAGTACTGAACTATGAAAAGGCCAAGGATATGGGGGAGCCGATTGGTTCGAGCAGTAAGGGGACGGCACGTGGCTCGCGCTCCAATCCTCACAGCCTGGGCCGTGGCAGCAGGAGGAATCAGCGCATTCGGAGGCTCAGGACTATCCTCAACCACCACTGCGGCTACACCGTCCTGCACATCCTGAGTCAGATCAGGCCCAGCGAAGCACGCCTCGCCTCCAACACCAACCGCGAGGTGGTCATGAGGGTCACGACTGTATGAGGATGGCGGTGCACTCGCTCGGAGCTGCTGAAACACAGCGCGCAAAGACTTGTTCTGAGCAGCAGCTGTGCCGTGACTCATCGGATGACGTCTCGCTCTCTTTTCCAAAGCAGAGTGAAACGCACACACTTGTCATAAATGAGAATTTTAACATGCTGAAAAGGATGAACTCTGGAATCACATGGTTCATAATCAGAAACACACGAGAAAGAGAACCGTCTTTGTGGTCGGGCACACAAGCGCATTTTTATTTCGTCTCCTCTCTGGTGTCGTTTTATACCACTATGGTTTTTACTATGTTTCATTTTCTAAGGGCGTGTGGTTTTATTAACAGACGCTGCTGTACTGAATATAATGGCTTAAAAAAAAAAAAAAAAAAAAAAAAAAAAGACAGTGATGTTTACCGATGCTTCAATTGAGCAAGGGGGGAAAAAATAATAATAATAATAGAAAAAATAACCGTAACCAAACCGTGACAAAGGCACAACAACCAGGGAGCAAATAATTCTTAACAATATACAAATAAATACATTTAACGAGAATATCATGAAGGGTTAGGGTGCAATAAGATAAATAAAGGGA
Source organism: Stegophilus panzeri (assembly GCA_024331685.1). Taxonomy (NCBI): domain Eukaryota; kingdom Metazoa; phylum Chordata; class Actinopteri; order Siluriformes; family Trichomycteridae; genus Stegophilus; species Stegophilus panzeri. Next base: position 5,044,273 of record JANDJT010000050.1, read on the forward strand.
TTATACAGAGTGTTAAGTACATTAATATTTAAAGGATTGGATCTTCTCTGCAATAAAGATATCTGTACATTTTGCAGTGAACTTTGCATGAGGGTAAAGTTTTGTGCCTCCTCGACATGAGGATATGATGAATCTGTTTTCATTTCGAATGGTGCTTGTTTTAATAAACACTGCTATTCATCAGGTGTTTGTGAGATACCTAACTGTACCACTGGAACCAATAACCATTAACACCGCAAATCTAATTGGAAGGTATTAGGCTTTCAGCATGGGGGCAAAGACTTTCTTATAACAAATGAATCCATGAGAGTAAACTCGGTTGAGAAATGAGCTTTCTAGACAACACGTACATATACATCTTGATAATTACAAACGCTCGCTCGCTCGGCTTCCCTTTTAAACGCGTTAGCTGTGTGCATTATAGCGCATGGATGCATCACAGCAAGGGGAACGGTGGAACTCATTAACCCCAAAAAGGTGGAAGGGGGCCTTCAAGGGAATTCAATTTCTATAATGCTTTTAGCAAACAGACACAGAAATGCAAATGTAGATGGATTTAGATCACTTATGGGCAATCCCAGGTGCGACAGTGGCGAGGAAAACCCCCCGAGGACGAAGCTGAAAAATATCAGCAGCGCAAACGGAGACCGCATCTAAGGGGCGTGTTTATCTGTATAATCACCCGACATGACTCGCTGACTAGGCGTCATGAATCTACAGTCTGGTCTGCAAAGAAATCAGCTCCAGCTTCACTTCTTGCTTCCTCGTATCATGTGGTGTATTTTTCTTAGCGCCATTTCACCGTCGTGTTGTTGTGCTTTATTCCACAAAAGTCCAAAATAATCTGCTTTAAAACTTTTCCTTATTCATTGATTCATGTTCAGTAAGCACTTTGTTCAGGGTCATGGTGAATCTTGGCAACATGGGAATTTCGGGAGGTAGGAAGAACTTTTGGGATGAACTGGAATGCTGACTGCTCTCCAGATCTCTTCATCCGACCTCACTAATGCTCTCGTATCTAAATGAGCACAAATCCCCACAGCCACGCTCCAAAATCTAGTGGAAAGCCTTCCCAGAGAGTGGAGTTTATCAGAACAGTAAAAGGGGAACTAAATCTGGAACAAGATGTTCAACAAGCACACATGGGCGTAATGGTCAGGGGTCCACATACAGTACAAGGACCCTGTAGCTGTGAGACAGCAGAGACTGACACACTGCACCGACCAAATATTAATGTCTTTTCACTTTGAAAGACAGGCGCTTATCTCTGCTAGCACATTTACACCAGTTCCTGAATATGAATAAAAGTGTCCTGTCCATAATAATAATAATAATAATAATTTTATCACTTTTAAAGTACAAAATTAAAAACAGGATGTAGAGGTCACGGCCATGCGAATGCCCCCCAGTGACCCCCGACCCTGTTCTACTTTCTGATTGCTTTTAGTAAACTCCTCTCATTTCCAGCCATAATGAGCTCTATAATGGCTTTACAGGCCAATTCAGCATGTCATTAACGCGGTCCGACACAACACCACAGCATACTCATGAAATGAGCCATCGGAGTGATGTATTTAAAAGTAGAAGGCATCTTTTGGCCAGATGTTTAATCACTGAAAACATGAACGACCCATTGGGCTTATTGTGGAGATAATACAGTGATACACACGACCGGTCAAAAGTTTGTGGACACTCGACTGAAACGTTTCTCATGATCCTAAAAACCTTTTGATCTGAAGGTGTGTGATTAAATGTGTGAAATCGGTGTTTTAGACAAAAATATAATCGTGCCGACGTATTCGTTTCTTTCGTTAGAAAACTAACATTTTATTCACAAATAAATATTTTTTTAAACGGAGGACTCGGAGAGAAATATTCAGCAGTAGCTGGGTTGACTAAAGAAACAAAGAATGAGTGTGTCTAAACTTTTGACCAGTCGTGTACACTCATCCAGACATGTAGAGTTAGATATAGAAATTGACAGTGATTATTAAAAAAAAAAAAAAAAAGTACAATCCATATTATACCAAGAGAGCAATACTCCATTCCCTTCACTATTCCCAATTGTATTCATGGATGAAAATAAGTGTATTTATGGATGCAGGCCTGTTTCTGGAAATCGCTCTGTAGTGTTTCATTCCAAATTTGATCAGCATAATGAAGATCTGAGTATTAGACCAGATGTATTAGATTAGATTAGATTCGACTCTGAAGGGCGTCAGAGCTCTATGAGTGGGGTCGGATTACTGAGAAATTCACAGGTAGTTCCCCAAACTCTCCCGCGCTGCACGTTTTCTTGCTCTCCTCTGCTCGAACACACCTGATCAAACTGCTGAGCTAATTAACAGACCTTCTCCGAGTCAACACGGGTGTGTTTACGCAGGGAAAAACACCAGCATGTGAGAACGAGGCTGGGAACCACTGCAGTAGGAGGATTTGTCAGACTCTTTCAAGGTTTATTCATCAATATGATGTTTATTTTAGTACGCGGGAGAGTTTGTACAACCTTCAACAAACATATACCTTTTGATTAAACTGTGATTCCTTACACTTTGGAAAGGGGATCAAAACCCTTCTAACACAAACACTGGGGGGTTTCTGATCCATCGTTTAAACCTTTATACCTTTTTTTTTTTTTTAATTTATTTATTTTATTTAGAGGAACCAGAGAAGTGAAGTTTATCTTTGTAATTAACTTAAGGCACAGAATTGGAGCTTTAGGACTCCTTTTGTTCTTTTACACACTGCACCACTGTGCTGCCCCAATTCGCTTCGAGTTCATTTAATTTAATTCATATAGCATGTTTAACACTACAGGGTGTCCCAAATTTTTTGCAAAATGTCTTCTATAATTTTTCATATTTAAGAGCGCCTTTGCCAGAAGAAGAAAGCGTTAAAATCATGAATAATGATAATCTCATGGCTGGATCGGGAAGCTGGCGCAAGGTTGCGATGGACTTTAACAGGAAACATGGCGAGCACATCACACACACACACACACACACACACACACACACACAACACTGTCGCCAAACTTATTAATAAATTCAAAAAGCCTGGAAGTGTCGCGGACCGACCGAGAAGTGGACGTCCAGGAACATCCGCTGACGAAGGCACAACCCACGTGGTGCTGAACACAGTCCCCTGTATACGGAGACTCTTTGGACACCCTGTACATATCGTCTATAAAACAAGACAAAGCAGTTTTTACAGAACTCCAGACGTTAGATCTGTAACGAGCAAAGACGACAGCGGCTAAGAAAAACATCAAAGGAAGAAACCTTTCAAAGGAACCAGACCCGAAAGGCAGCCGATCCTCGTCTGGGTGATGACGGAGAGTGCGATTATGACGAATAAGCCTAAAGAACAAATTGAACACACGTACCGGTGGTAAGACAGTACTCCAGCTGGATGGATGAGCTGTCCGCCTCGCTGCCATTGGTGGTGGCGATCGTGTGATTTAGCAGGTTGTCTCCATCACCCTCCACTCGGTCCTCACAATGTATACTGGTAAAGGGCTTAAACCATCCAATTAAATTAGATCTGACATCAGATTAGAAGTCAAGCTCAAGTCTGGGTCAAAACTGTATAACTAGAAATATTAACGTGATCATCAAACTTTTGAATTTTTCATTAATTCGACTGATTTTTGATGACGAGACTTTTACTCCTTACTAATACGTACGTTTTTTAATCTGTTCATTTAAAAGAAAAAACTGAATAAATGAGCATCATATTTTTTTTTTAGGCTACTAAAAACTAACCAGGTTTGTCTTAAAGAAAACGATAATCACATACATATCTGTGACGTTTATTTATCATTTAAAGACTTCTGTCTAGTCTTCTGGGTTTTTGTTCTTTCTACACAATCTCCAGATGCCTCTCGCACAGCTGTAGTTGCATTTCGGGTCAGTGAAACTCAAGCCATACTAAATCTGAAATAAAATAAACTGTTTTATTCTCAGATGTTTGACAGAGACTAGAAGGTATACACGGTCCTCAGATATAAGGCTTTACAAGTTGGTCAGGAATTTTTATGCTTTTTGAATTCGTTGGTATTTGAGCAGCTTACAACCACAACAACAACAAATAATAATAATAAAATGTAAAAAAAAAAAAAATCATCAGTCTCCTCCAAAATCACTGACGATAGCGTGAACATGACGCGTTTCCCAAAGCCACATGAATAAAGTGTCACTCTCATTTAGTATATTCAGGAAAAACACAAGCTCTCACACACGACCACACGATCAATGTACACTGAAAATGTTTATTGTGCATATACAATATGTATATTTAAATCAGGACTTCGCCGTAGTTTGGTCTACTTTACACTCCACGTTCTTATAGAAGAGTAGAAACATCCACAATTACACAAGTTTTGATCTATTCTAAACGAACACGTGATCAGCCTAAAAGCACCGAAATCACCATCTTCTAGTTAGAGCAAAACGTCCACTAATAAGAAGCTTGTGAAAAGCAGGCTTAGCTCTGCGACTCGGACTCAACGACACACAACGCACTAGGCACGAGTTTATGAGCAAACACATCCATGTTAACCGTTGTTTTTAAGAGCGATCTACATCACCGACGGCACACCACCGCTTCAGAGAACCGCCTTCAGTGCGTCGTCATCATCCTCTTCGTAGCTCGCTCAGTTAATTGGTTTGCTGATGCAGCCTAAAAACATCTATGTAGCGCCTAGGACTCTACATAAACAACATGCGACTGTCAGCACAATATCCATTAACACACACACACACACACACACACACAGAGAAAAGCAACATAACGAAACACTCATAGAAAATATATTAAAACATAATAAGTGCTAATATAGTCAAAGGCACCTGTAAATAAACAGTTAAAAAATGATTAATACATGAAGTCAGTAAAACAAACAAACAAAACAACAAAATTCAAAAAACAGACCCTATTTGGACGTGATTAGGTTCGGCCAAGACGGTCTTCCTTTCCTTCCTCCTGAGAACATTCCAGAACTTCATACCCTACCCCGATCATTTTATTCCCGACGGTACGAGGGCTTTACTGCTTCTTGTGCTCGATTTGATTTTTTTTTTTCCATTTGCAACACTGAATTAATCAATGATTAAGAAATCCGAAAAGCACGATGCTGCTGATTCACATCTTACACAAGATCATCGAACGCCGCATCTTCTAGGAAAAGGAAAAAAAAAAAAAAAGAATGATGAGCAGTTGTATCTTTAATCATCTAACGTTCATTTTACTGAGAAAAATAAATAAATATCAATTGTAAACAATGCAATAACGTTCCCGATATTCAACGCGTTATTTCATATAAAACCCGACAAACTCCTTCGTCCTGTATTAATTGAATCGCTGTCCGGACTCAAGAGTTTTATTTCGGAGGAGAAAAGTAAAACATCATGACGGGAGTCACCCGGAGAAACTAATCCCGTCCAAATAGGGTTAAAGTTCATTAAAAACATCTTACCGTCGTTCAATAAGAGCATGATGAAAACTAAAAAGAGAACATGTTTTGAACGGCACCGATAGTGCTAAATGACATTATTATTATTATTATTTATTTTTTTTTTTTTTATAGAGTCACACCTTCTGTTAAGTTTTGAGAACAAAATGTAAACTGATGTCAACTACACATTAGATCAGACGATCTGATTTAACTCTATGGTTTAACTTAAGCCGCGTTAAAATAAACACTACTACTATGTAAAAACAAAACTAGTATTAAAATAATGATTAAGAAATCCTACAATAATTAAAAGTTCCATAATCAGTTTGGTGTGCTGTGTGACCACATGTCTCACAGGTAAGGGTACTGATTGAGTTTCCTCTGGCTGAGGGGGTACGGCTGCCCGGGGAGCTGCTGCTGTTGGCAGTGCGAGGCGGCCGATTGGCCCATCAGCCCCATGGCGCTGCTCTTCTGCAGCAGACTCAGCGAGGCAGAGTAAGGCCCGGCGGCACGCGAGTGCCTGATGGAGGAGGACGAGGAAGAGCCGGCGGAGTTGTGCAGCTGGTCCACGGCCTGCGACACTGAGGCCAGCGCGGCTGAGGCTGGGTAGGCGTACAGGTTGGGGGCGGAGCTAAAGAGTGAAGCCTCGCGTAGCCTGTAGGAGTGCGTTGGACCTGCGGGAGGATATGTGGGCTGACGTCTCAGGGATCCGCCCCCTGACCTGTCGTGAGAGGACGTCACAGGCTGCTGGACCTGCAGCGGGAAGACGTACGAGGACACAGAACATAAGACTTCTGCTGAGATATACTATAGGCTACATGATGTCTGCTGTCCAAAAAAGTGCTGAGGGCTGCACTCGAGAGTCGTTTTTGTTTCTCTCTCTCTCTCTCTCTCTCTCTCTCTCTGCACAGCAAGGCAGATTCAAACTTTTTTCTTTGCAGAAAAGCTGTGCATAACATTGTTACGCAGAACTGATCAGCTCCATTAATCAGCAAAAAAAGAGGGACCAGCGCAGTACCATCGCTGATGAGATATTAAATCGGTAGTGTTAACAGTATTAGCAGTCGTCTTGCTGAGAGGTTTTAAACACAAACTGGAACTCTTACCCTATCAGCGTCATTGCCGTGACGACACAATATCTGAATCGTGACGGTCTGCGTAGAGAAAAGCTGACAAATCACGCATAGCAACAAATGAGCTCGAGTCTGCGTACTGCGTAACCGCGTACATAGAAAGCGCATCTATACATACGGCCGAGTTGAAATAACGCCCATAAACGTGGGCTGGTGTGGAAAGCGGTGCTACGTTCCCTGTGTACCTGTTCATCTATCGAGTCCTTAAGAGACTGTGTCTCGGTGTCTTGTCCAGTTATACAAGAGTCTTTGTTACACGAAACATCAGTGGCTACAGATTGTACAAACATCTTTATTTTTCATATTACATCACTGCTCTGTTACAAAAGCGTTCCCCACTGACTAGAACATGATCTTCCAAAAACACACTATAAAAAGCAACATGAAAAAAAATAAGAAGAATAAAAATACAAGCACGCACACTATTCACGTGCTCTTTTTTGTGTAACAAACAAACAAGATCCAGAGGAACAGTCTGAACAGTACAGTCTGAGCTGCTGCTCCTATCCATGCCCTACTTTACCCTCAGCCAGCCATGCTTCTGGCACACTTCTCCGTTTTCATACTCAAATTAATATACAAGCCAAAGGCTGATACTGTCGAACGACTGACTGATAGAAGAGTGTGTTCATCCATCTGGTTCTCAAGAAACTGGTGTCTTTGCTATAAGAAACATCAGTGACTACTGATCATCATTACTCTATTATAAAAGAGTTCCTCCATTGCCCATACCACTCAGCCCTCAGCCCTATTGCATTGTGGATGTTGTGTAGGCTATTTCATACACAGCCTTTCATCATACAGCAAATTGTTGCGTGGAATATTGACCTTATTTAGCAGCTAACTGGTCTAACTTTATTTTATATTACATACACACTTACAGTTACATTTATACAACACGTTTCTAGACACTCAGTGTTTTTTTGGGGTTTTTTTGGGGTTGGGGGGGGGTTTGGGCTCTCCTGAACCACCACTAGTGTGTAGCATCCACCTGGATGATGCGACCGAGAGCATCATGAACCAATGGGGGAATTGCGCCAGGACACCGGGGTTATACCCCGACTCTTATATAATAAGTGTCCTGGGATTTTTAATGACCACAGAGAATCAGGACCTCGGTTTAACGCCTCATCCGAAAAACAGTGCTGTTTTTACAGTATAGTGTCCCCGTCACTACACTGGGGCATTAAGACCCACACAGACCACAGGCTGAGAGCCCCCTGCTGGCCTCACTAATACCACTTCCAGCAGCAACATTAGTTTTCTATAGAAGGTCTCCCATCCAGATACTGGCCAGGCTCAACGGTGCTTAGCTTCAGTGGGAAACCAGGCAAGAGCTGCAGGGAGATATGGCTCTGGCGCTAGTTGAGCTTTTCTTAGAAGTATTGAATTGTATAACACAGTAGGCCTTAAGCTCACCGGGATTTCAGCCTAGCCAATACATTAATGCTTAATGGATCTGCCTGGTTATAAACCCCATGAGTGTACAGTATGTACAACAGCTTTGCAAAAAGTACACCGTCACTGCAAATACATCAACAGCCTTTGTAATCTTGTACCCTACTCTTGCTCCCGAGTGCGCACAAGCCGACTAACTACTATGAACGTTGACGTGATCGTCTTCGAATCGTATAATCTGCACGGATTACCCCGCTTTTCGATTTGGATTATCCCGTCGAGTTTAAACCGCTTATTTATTTATTTATTTTTAAAATCACAGCAAGTTTACAGCATTCAGCAGACGCCCTTGTCCGGAGCGATTTACAGAAGTGCTTCGTCTCGATCAAAAACGCGGACCAAGAACGCCATCAAGAACATTTCGTGAAAGCCGGTTGTTTTATATTATTGGCATTAATTAAAGAATATGAAAGATAAAGAAAGCAAGCCAGAGAAAAAAAAAAAAAAAAAAAAAAACAACCTATAAATGACGACAGATAAAACGAATTACTCGATTATGAGAAAAGACATGGTGGCGTATAAACAGGAAAAGGGGTCTGTGCATAGCCGTAAACCATAAACAAACGCCTCAGCTGAAGATTTAGCGCTTGCTTACTATTATTATTATTTTTTATGAATTCTTGAATATTCTTATTGCCATAGAAGTGACTCACCTCTGCCTTTGAGCCTTCATTTCGTGCTCCCAGCTGTCTATACACCTGAACTTTTACATTTTGTGGGCATCACTACATACACATGAGCTGGGTCTGGACCACGCTTCGCACACCAGTATGAAGAAAATCAGTGTTTCCAAAACTTCTCTAAATCCAGCTAATGTTTTTTACCTTGGCTTATGCAAATATTAACCCACAACTTGACTAAAAGATTGACAAATGATGCACAATATATGAAAATCTCCGCTGGTGTCTCAGGGGGTGTGAGCGACAGTGTAATCTACCTGACTCAGGTTGAGAGGCTGTGTTTTGGTGGTGACGGTTCTCTGATGCCGCTCGCTGCTGGACAATCCTGAGCGAGACGACTGGAGGGCTGAAGTCTTCTTCGATTTCACGGATGCTGTGCTGCTTTGCTCTGAAATATAAAACAAACAAACAAACAAACAAACAAACAACAACAACAAAAAAATAAATCACATGAAAACATAAACGAGAGAACCGTAGTTTTTAAATCAGGATTACTGTGATGCAGTGATGATGTACCGCTGGTCGCCCCCTCCCATGTCTGAGTCTTCAGCGAGGGCATCACTACAGCCAGGGACTTGGAGGCTTGTCCGCTGGTCTCGGGCAAGCGTTTCAGACTGAGAGGGCTGCAGGTGGACGAGTCCGAGTCCTGAGAGTCGTGCACCGTCACGCAGCTGATGACGTTCGCACGCTGGTTCGCACTGCAGATGAGGGATTATACGCATAGATTTGACGATGCTTGGTTCTTTTAAACAGCGTGTTCATCCATAAAACAATGACAGAACAGTGCTGAGAAGACTGAAGAACAGGAGTAACATGGTCAGGTTGAGATTTTTACTGGCTGTGAAGCCCAAGAGTCTGTTTTCTCACGGAGACAGGGTGAGAGAATGACGTACGGGACTTGTATCGCCGTAAGTCTTTAACAATTATTAGATTAGAAGATTATTTCTCTAAGGACGAATGCGTCATGGTGATAAAATTTCCAGTCTATAAGATTATCACAGAGGTCTCAAGCAGCTGATCTTAAGTGCTGGAGGAATAAACAGTGGGCACAGAGTAGGTATGCCCATCTATAACGCAGGCTCACAGGATGTGTGAAATTGGGTTAACTGCTACTGATCTGGATATTCGTGCAGCTCTCACAGCTGTTTGGGTTCAGGATTGCAAACTAATTGCATGAGAATGAACATGTGAGTGCAGGATTAGGATTTAATCCTGAACACGAATAAAGATTTTCACCAATATTCCTTGTTTTTGTTTAAATCTCGTGTTATACAATTCTAACTGACGCGTAATCAGGCCGGTGGCACGGCCCTGGAGGACGGCTCCTTTCACAACCCTAGCGTGCATAATTGTTTTGTTTCGAAAATAATTTTTCAATCAGTCCAAACGATCTTTTGTCATATAAATAGTGCTCCAAGGAAACCGATCCACAGTACTTTGATCACACCGTCGGATGGGATTTCACTGGGATTCGTAAGTAGTACTTGAAATTTCCTTTGGGATAAAATACTTGAGCCTGTTTCTACTCGAAAGGTAATGACTTCTGTATGAGCGCTTTCTCCTGCTGAATAAGCAATGAAAACGCTGCAGAATGCACCACGGTTACGAGGCAGAGCAATAAATGCCAATCACCTTGCGGGTGGGACTTTGGCATCATCTTCGTCCTCCGTGTCACTGGGAATGGTGATGATGCTGACGGCTGGGCTGGGCGTGTCCGAAATGATAATCGGCTGAGAAGGGTCACCGCTGGTGTGTGGCGCAGAGGACGTGGGCCTGCAGAGCACACGACAACTCAATCACACTCTGTACAGTATTGTATTTGAATATTAATCAGCAAGCATTAATATTCAAACAGTAGTGCTATGCTACGAGATAAGTCTGGTATAAATAAAGGAAGCTGAAAAGTAAAGAAAGGCGACAATGCCATAATCGTATCGTAAAGCCCTTTCTATTCCCAAATCCCTTTATAGTGTATATATATATATGCTCACTACATATGCTATAATCCACTGGTACTACATAACCTGTGTAATTTCAGCTCCAACTACAGAAAAAGCGTGACTCCAATAAATGGAAATGATATCTTTCTATATTTAATTAGAAAAGAATGACGAAATGTGTGAAAATGAAGCATGTTATAAATCCTATTTGATCACGTTATGTCTAAAAAGGTCCATCACAAACATCCAAGTTTGGATTATTTGCCTTTGAAAGTTGTAAAAATAAATAAATAAATAAATTCTAAATTAGCCCACTAGTTATTCCTCACCCATCTCTGCTTTCTGCATGACGCACTTTTGACCTCTTGACCCCGCTCTGCTGTGCCCGACTGTTGGCTGCGCCGGAGTTGAGAGTCTGTGAGGTCATGTGGCATCCCTGTGCAGCATCCTGCTGTGCGACATCACACTGGCCGCCATGTCGCCCCCTGATGGAGCGCAGAAACAGCACCGTAACGGCACAGGAATAAACGTATGCACTCACTCAATACGCTTAAAGTCTAAGAATTATGGGTATTGGTCTAAAGTGTGTGCTGGGAGAATGGCACTAACCTCCAGTTGGCACTGGACTGACTCGAGCCATCAGCCAACAGAGAGCTCATAGGAGAGTCAGCAAGGACGGGCTGACCGGTGCCATGGATGGCCATGCCTGGCATCTGTTGCCATGCCGACGGGATGAGGATCTGCTGTGTGCCCGCAGGCCAGCCCTGCTAAAAAACACACAACAGACAGAAGCATGCAATTATTACTTGGGTTTTAGATGAGAATTTGTTTTTGTTATTTCAAAGTCGGGACGTCTGTCGACTGGCACGTGTAGGACAAGCACATGCAGCACAGAGACAGATAGTGGAGTCAGTCAGGCAGTTCTCTTGCTCTAATACATGGAAAGTGTCTCCAACAAGCTCATAGGAAACCATGCACAAATCTACAGCCTTGGAAAAAGGAAGAAAAAAAAAAACTGCACTGAACAGAGGTTAAGTCAGAGCCGTGGCTAAATCTGCTCTCAGCATGCCTGCGAGTCCTTCTCACGTGGACAGTGTTAATCAGCCCCTGAGTGGCTGAAATACACCGCAACCAACGGTGAACCTGGTGCACGTGTGACACCTTATAATTTAATACGAGAAAAGTCAAATCAAATCACAAACATTTTCCTGCTCCAGCTTCATTCAGAACAGTCCCTAACATGTTCCCTAAGTTTCAGGTGTCCTTCTGCAGACTTGGAAGGTCTTGGTTGCAGCTGGCAAGAAAACTAAAGCGGAGGATGAGAAGGTGAGAGAAGAGTCTTGTTTAGTCACATGATCAGGTTTTGGAATAAAAGGATTTTTTTTTTTTTTTTTTAAATCAATAAATTTTGCATTGGAAGATCCCACCAAAGTAAGAGGCACAGAGGTGAGGCCGTGCTAGCTACATGGAAAGCAATGCTCAAAAAGGACCTAGAAATGAGAAAATAAAATGTTAGAAATGTCAAGAAAATAAACAAACAAACAAAAAGTCAATTGCTTAATAAATTCATTAATTCAGTTCTGTCCAACAGACTCCACCTTTAGCTCAGTCAGAGTCAACATAACGGCACCGCTCGTTATTCCTCAAAGCTGCATATGTTCAAATCTAGTTGTAAAAATAAGTAGACACAAAACGGTTGTTAGTCATCAATTTAATCTTTGGCGTACGATCTGTACGATCAATCTGGCATCTTGTCGGAGCGCGTGTAAATCGTATAAGTGTATAAAGCAGAGCGCAATCCATAATTGTCTATATTACGCCTACATGGTAGCAAGAAGTTCAATAAAAACAAAGGACTGCAAAAGACAAACATATTGAACCATCTGCTCCTCTGCTGAAACAGCCGATTTATTTATTTTGGTTTTTTTGAGGCTTCAGAAAAGAATATTTTTATTTGCAGCGACAAAGTCGGAAGCACACAGTTGTATAAAACGTCTTTGGATGCTGCGTCATTATAATTTCCCTCCACTGGAACCAAGAACCCGAACCTGTTCCAGTATCACAATACCCCTGTTAACAAAGCGAGCTCCATGAAGACATGGTCTGCCAAAGTTGGAGTGGAAGAACTCGAGTGTCCTGCACAGAGCCCTGACCTCAACCTCACTGAACACATTTGGGATGAACTGGAACACCGGTCAAAAGTTTAGACACCCACATTCTTTATTTTTATTTTTTTCTCTCCACATTTTATAATAATAATAATAATAATAATAATAATAAAAAAAGTCATCAAACCTCTGGAGTAACACAGATGGAACTATGGGAATTATGTTGCGATAAAAAAATCCAAAATAAATTAGAATAATTTTATATTTTAGTATCTTCAAAGTAGACGCCCTTTTCGTCTAGAATTTTCCAGAAATGTATTCTTGGCATTTTCTCGACTGATTTCTTGAGGAATTTCCCTGAGATGA
>JANDJT010000050.1:5063607-5099541 GCA_024331685.1 Stegophilus panzeri
GGCCTGTAGTTCCTTTGATGTTGTCCTTGGCTCTTTTGTGACTTCCTGGATGAGTAGTTGCTGTGCTCTTGGAGGAACTTTGGAAGGTTTGCCACTTCTCGGAAGGTTCACTACTGTACCGAGTCTTTCCATTTGAAGATAATAGCTCTCACTGTGGTCCTTTGGAGTCCCAGAGCCTTCGAAATAGCTTTGTAACCCTTCCCAAACTGATATATTTCAATCACCTTCTTCATCATCATTTCTGGAATTTCTTTCAACTTCGGCATAGTGTATTAATGAATAAGACCTTTTAACCAACTTCATGCTGTTGAAAAAGTTTTATTTGTATGTTGATTTGATTGAACAGGGTTTGCAGTAATCAGGCCTGGTTGCATCTAGTCCAGCTGAACCCCATTATCAGTGCAGTCTTTTTGAGGATTTGAGGAATCAGTAACTACGGGATTAGCAAATACATTTTCACACAGACCCAGTTGGTATTCGATAACTTTTTTGTTTCGATAAATAACATTATAATTTATAAACTGTATTGTGTGTTTACTCAGGCTGCCTTTGTTTTATCTTAGATTTTGTTTTAATTTCGGAAACTATTTAACACGAGATCTACACAAACACAGAATAAATCAAATACATTTTCACAACACCGTATGTGCATTTATTATTTCAAAAGGTCTGACTGTTTGGATCTGTACAAACAGCAGACAACAAACTGACTCTAAATGGGTGATCTAAATGACAAACGTGAAACGGAAAATCAAATTATCTTTGCGATCGCGAGTTTGAATCCTGACTAAGCCACACTCATCCGTGGCCGGGTCCAAGAGAGCTAAACTGCCCCTGCTCTCTGTGTGGGAGGGATGGCACACTCTCGCTCTCTCCCCTGTCAATCACGGGCATCTGTGAGCGTGTGTATGCGGAAGGGGGTAGATAGCGCTTTCCTACGAGTGTGCTACAGTGCTTAAAAGATGTGTCGGGTGTCGCTGTGGCTAAATTATGGCAAATAACAAATTTTTTTTTTTTTTTTTTACATTTTTATATAAAATTGGGTTGGAAATACTGAAGTTTATCTTCACCTCGATTTGACCCTGTCGAGCGTAAGACGGATGGTTTTTGAGGATCTTGATAGCCACGATCTCGTTGGTGCCGCGCTTCCAGCACTTGGCGACCTGTCCAAAGGTGCCGCGGCCGAGGAACTCCAGCACCTCGTAGCTGTTGGAGACGGAGCAGAGGATCTCGTGCTGCACCAGCTGGTAGTCGCCCTCACTGTGAGAGTTGCTGCTCTTGGCGGTGGAAGTGGAGTGAGTGATGGACTGTGCCGTAGTGGTGCCTCCTCCTCCTCCTGCCCCGCCGGCCCGGTTGGACAGCACAGGAGCAGAGAGCTCTTCCAGGATCTGCACGCTGTCGCTGCTCTCCACCTCCTCGCTCTTCCTCTTCACACCGCTCTGCTTTTGGTAAGCGTCTTTGCCCCGGTGACCTGACAACGTCGACGAGGACGAGGAGGAGGAAGACGAGGAGGAGGAAGGCCCAGGGACGCTGCCGGTGCTGTCGGCTGCTCGTACGACCGTGTGCTCGCGGCTGGCATTGGAGGAAGGAATGCCGAGGCCGTTAGAGCCGTAGTTGGAGTTGAAATCCGGAGCTGAGGGCGAGGACGTGCCGGATTGTCCCGGGCTCTGCAAACCATAACTGTTCTCGCCGTCCCATGCAGGCTTCTCCAGCTTGAGCTTCTTGGAGCGTGAAAGGCCACTGGAGGAAACCGAGGGGGAGGAGAACGCCTGGAGTTGCGAGGCCATAGCTAAAGGGAACACGGACATCGTTAATACAAAAAAAATGACAGTCCTGAGACTGAATCTGAGCTCAGAGAGAAAAACACACCTTAAAGTTACACCCTCACACACCGCCATTTTTCAACTTGGTGTAGAACAGTCCAGAATTTTTATAATAACGCTTTAATCCGTCCATTGTGCGCGCCGCGCACCGGCTTCAACGAGGAAGATAAATAACGAGCTTCAGCAATTCACAAAAGTCTATCACAACGTTTATCATCACCATAAGAGACCATACCATCATTCCAATCATTCCTACTATCGCTAGCATAATTCCATTACACACACACACACACACAATACTGCTGATATATTGTCCCACATTAGACAATTTTAAATTAAATTAGTCAAAAATGAACAAAAATAAAATCATATTTTGATTTGTAGATTATTGTGCGCGCGTGCACACACACACACAAACAAAATACAAAAATGAAGACACAGAAAGGATGCCTCGTTGCCATGACAACCGTGAATTTCTTCCTAGAGACAAGAAAATAATAATCATGACATGATTTCAAGGTAATTTATTAACAACCAGGCTCCAAAATCTATATATTTAACAGGAAATTGTTCACTCGTCATGTTTTTTGTCCTCTTTTGTAGCCGAGTACAAACCAATAGAGGCTATTTAAATTCGCCACGTCGTTGTAGGTTAGCTAAATAAGTTAGCACTTTAACAAACAACAACAACAACAACAACAACAACATCACATTATTGACCGAAATTAAATATAAGAAGCTCCAGGAAATAAAAAGCTTTATAGAGAAATATCCCTAGTTATGAGTTTAGAGTTAGCAAGGTAACGGGTGAAGCTAACAGCTAACACGGCTCTGGTCAAGCGCACCTCAGTGTAGCACAAACATCATTCTCTTTACAGTTTAAGGGAGACTAGTTAACATTAGTTAACGTTAGTTGGGTAACTAGTTAGCTGTTTATCTTCATCTCACCTGATTACACTGATTTCCTCAAGCCCGACTCTTCGCCCTGCTAGGCCTCATTTCCCAAAATAACTCGTTAAAACGTTATTATCCGCAAAATCCATCTCGTCTGACTTTAACGGATGACACACAGAGTAGAGATGCATTTTTCCGGCGTAAACACGGCCTCAGAGGCATCCTTTCCCACCGTGAACCGGCCCGCTGTAGCCCCTCATACAACACAGACCAACAGGAAGAACCGCGCCCAATCCACTCTCCATTACACTAAACACTGTGCTTACGTAGTGCGATATGCCGCAAACGAACACGCATTAATATGCCACCTACTTAGTAGACTAGTCCGCGGTTTGACACCTAGCCCTGTGCTTACAGGTCATTGTGCTTGCTGTTTAATTACTTTCTTTAGAACAGAGCTCAAACTTTTCTTTTTTTATACATTCAGTATTATTGAAGCCCTGAAGTTGGTACAGAAAATTAATCAACGCCTTCAGACTTGAGAATTGTTAGTATTAGCATAAAAGCTAATATTCAATAAAGGAGTTTTACTGACAGATTGGAGAAAAGAAAATTAAAACGGCACATATGTTGAAATGTTATTTAGTCAAAATAGTGATATATAGGGGAAGTGATGCCTTGACGGTTAAGGCTCTGGGTTACTGATCAGAATTTTGGGGGTTCAAGCCCCAGCACTGCCAAGCTGCCACTGTGAGGGCCTTGAGCACTTGAGCAAGGCCCTTAACCCTCTCTGCTTCAGGGGCGCTGTATCATGTCTGACCCTAACTTCCTGACATGCTGGGGTATGCGAAGAAAAGAATTTCACTGTGCTGTAATGTATGTGACCAATAAAGACTCATTAGCATTATATATAAAGTTGATATTACGACACAGCAGCAGCCATGTTTTGATTTGTTGTGTATTTTATATTTTCAAGGCGTATCGCTTTGAGTTTTCTATACTGACACTTTGACGTCTTCCTTGGTCGACCCGTATGTTTTCCTTTTATAACCTTCCCATTTTGTTTATACTTGCACCAAATTTTAGCCACAGCTGACTGGGAACAACCGATATCTTTTGCCACAGTCCATGTTGGATTTCCTTCTTGAAGGAGTTTTATAATACTTTCCATTGTTTCAACTGACAACTCTCTTGTTGGGACCAGGTTTCCTTTCAAAAAGTCCAAGGTGAAGGTCTGTATGCACTCTTTTAAGGTCTGTACGGTCTGTAACCTCTCTTTTAACTGCAGACTAATTTGCATTTTCAGACTTGTGCTGGTATATGTTTTAGAAATGCAAATTAGAAGGTGATTCCATCATTTTTTTCCATCAACATTGAGTGAGTCCATCATTTTTTGCTGTACTCGATCTGGAAAAAATACGCCATTAATTAAAATAATTTCATTTAACTTGTTTGAGGTATGTTTCACAAAATCAGAATGTTCAGCTACTAAACAAAAACAGTTTAGCGTGATATCTGTGATTTGTTTATTTGCTACGAAGTAAAAAAATGCGGTTGAAGATTCTCTAAGTGTGGTGATTCCATTACTTTTGCCAGGGGTCGTATCTGCACGTAGAGATGAATAACATCCCAAAACAAGCCATGCATAAGTAAAGGCACCCCTGGGGCAAATGTTGACCATTTTTGCATTGTTGTACTTCATTGCCAGTTTTCAAAATTGTATTAATTTAAAAACTAAAACCTCTTCCTTGCCCAACCCCCTAAAACACTACAGAGGGGTAGGCAATCTGATCCGGAAAGGGGCGGTGTGGGTGTAGGTTTTCATTCCAACCAAGCAGGAGGCACACCTGATTCCACCTGTTTAATCAGTAGAACTTGGCTTTCAATAGATTCAGGTGTGGCTTCTGCTCGGCTGGAATGAAAACCTGCACCCACACCGGCCCTTTCCGGATAAGATTGCCCACCCCTGCCGGAAGTTCAGAACATGCTGTAATTAGGTGGTACCAGTAATATCCACGCTACCCACTACGTGTCAGCAAAACAGTTTGGTACCAGTATCCACAACAACGACATCAGAATAATAAACATCAAAATCAAACTTTATTTAAAAATCAGTTGAACAATATTGCACAAGTTACACCATAAAAGCCCAAATTAAAAGTTCCTTTGTGCGTTATAGTGCGCAGGTAATTGTGGGGAGGGAAAAAGAACTCCCCAAAAGACAAACAATAGAACAAACTATAGTGTTCGTTGGTTGTTGTAAACAAAAACTTAGCGACGACACCAGGAAGCCGTCATGAGTTACACAGACGACCGGATCAAACAGAATTGCATACCGTAACAGGGTACAACCTGGGGGTGTGTTTCCTGAACAATTCGTAACACTATGAACATCATTCGCTTCATCTTTAATTAACAGCTGCTGTTCTAAAGCCTTCTTGCAGGTTTGTAATTGATAAAGTGTTTTTGGATTTGGTTCTGAAGTCCATTTCCGTCCCAACATAAATGGTTCAATTTGGTACAGGGGAAATTATTAGTCGTATTAATCAGTGATTTATATTATATTATATTATACAGGTGTCTGTAAGACATGAGATTTCACCATTTTACTATTTGCCATTCTTCCTTTACGTACACAGAAATGGATTGTTGCATATTTATAGACACACAACTGATTTGTCCTTGGATCCAGTACAGGATTTGCTTTTTCTGGTGTAACAATGAGGACACGTTCTCAAATCTGGTTTATCGGAACCGGCGTCGATTCGTTTTCTATAATAGAAGCTCTGTCAATAGTGCAGCTGTAAATCTGCCCAAAAAATATATATATTAATGATATGAATACACTCTAATATGGTACTGTTTCTATAGTAACCTACACAGGGACTTGTACTGTGGACACTTCGCATGTATAATCGCCGATACGGTGTCATCGCTTTGTACGAGCCTTCAGGAAAGAGGACTTCTCGGTTTCTCGGTAGCATGACAAGCTGCGTTTTTGACTTGAGAGAACGGGAAAAAAAAAAAAAAAAGAGAAGCTAGTGAGGAAAGGAGCTTTTTGTTTGTAGCTACTAGAACATAAGTGATGATCAGGAACAAACTTTAAATCACTTACTGGACACCGATCTCGTTGCAGAAGTAAGGAAGGAGTCAACAGGCATCGGCAGCTTACACCTCAAATATAATGGATCTTTTTTTATTCTCCTTTTCAGAAAAGACACCCCAATTTCTTGCTTGAATGCAAGGCTTAGATGGCAAACTATCCCAGGCTGCTCTGAATATAACGCAAGTTTTGTTCCTACCTGAAATATATGTTGTACGGTTATATAGAAGCACCATCATATGTCCACACAAGTTCATATTTCACATTAAACTATCTGAATCAGCCTCTACTTCATACCGTTCTGTGTATTATTTACTTTTTTATGACCGGCGGTGATGGTGCTGCTGTACCTGGTTCGACAAACGTACAAAATAATCTGCTTGTTAACAGAAAATAAACCAAAGAAGAAAAAAGAAAATCCTTATTTTTTTTTTCATCCTTATTTTGATGTATTTCTTCAGAAAATGTTGAGCTATCGTGTCTCAGTGAAATAGAAACAGGAGGATAATTAAAAAGAAAAAGGCACAGGACAATGACAAACAGCAAGACGATTTCACACAAAAGTTCTAGAAAGTGCTATGTGGACATGAATCTGAAAAGAATTCCTGATATAACGCGGGGCCGAATACAGACCGAAGTCGTATCTATAAATATCCTCCACACCTCGACTGTCTCTATAGCTGTAATAAGGGCGTCGCGTTGTCGTTGCTGGGACACTCACTAACTCACCGTTAGCTCTGTTTGGTTTCGAGTTGGACAAAAGAAGGAGGACAAGTCCTTGTTCGTTTTGGTATAAGAGCAGGTCCTCTCCGTGTTTATTCCTGGGCGATGCTCCGCAGCACGTACTTGACCGTGTAGGCGAACGCGGCGAAGCCGACGATGACGAACAGGTTCGCGAGCGCTCCTCCTAGGCGTCCGTGGTTGCGGTTGACCTGCCGGAGGTCACGGGGCGGGGCCATCCCGGCAGGCGCGTGTCCGTTCTGGGCCGGGCGTCCGTTCTGGGCCCCGGCGTTGGGCACGACGTCGGGCAGAGGTAGGGCCTGAGAGCGGGAACTCAGCTCTTCTTGCAGTCTCTGCTTCTGCTTGATCTCCTGTGAGGGAGGAGCAGAGGACCACGATTACCATCGTTAAAAGGAATGAAACGTTTAGGGATGTGCAGATGTAGGAAAACAAATCAAATCCGCGGCAGGTTCTTGTGACGTGGCCCGACCTGAATTTGATCCTTATACCGCGGCACATTTCCAAAGCTAACAAGTGTTTTCATTTCTTAAAGAATGCCATGCTGTACACTTTATCCATTTATAGTTACGTTTAACGTTATGGAACATTATCGTTCACGTGATAGCAACTATAAACGGTCGTTCTCTCTCTCCAAACTCTCTTAATTACCGCAAACAATCTTTCTATTAGAAATTTGCAAACGGAGCGTCCGCTGTGAGGTTGTTACTATAGAAACGAGCACATTCGTTCGAATTACACGCTACCGGTCAAAAGTTTGTGGACACTCGACTGAAATGTTTCTCATGATCTTAAAAACCTTTTGATCTGAAGGTGTGTGATTAAACGTTTGAAATCGGTGTTGTAGACAAAAATATAACCGTGCTAACATTTCTTTCATTAGGAAACTAACATTTTATTTACAAAAAAATATTTTATTTAAACGGACGACTCGGAGTGAAATATTCCGAAAACCAGGTGATGAGAGTCCGGCGTCGGTGTGAACTCCTTTAATACTGTTTAAAAATCATCTCAGGCGAATTACCTCAAGAAATCGGTCGAGAAAATCCCAAGAATACATTTCTGGAAATTCTAGACAAAAAGGGCGTGTACTTTGAAGATGATAAAATATTCAATTATTTTGATTTTTTTTTTATCGCAACATAATTCCCATAGTTCCATTTGTGTTACTCCAGAGTTTTGATGACTTTATTATTATTCTAAAATGTGGAGAATAAATAATACATAATGAGAGTGTCTAAACTTTTGACCGGTAGTGTAGCGGCCGACACAATGTCGAAGCTGCTGTTATAGAAAGTGAATCCTCTCCTGACCGATTAGAATCGAGACTTCAACCAGAGCACTTGTGGTATAAATAACGTTGTTTGTTCGTAGAAGAACGATTGCATTCTTCAATCTAAGCGTCGTGCAATTTATAGCTTTGGTATAGTTTGGCTTCCCAAAGTACTGGGATGTCGACTCCACCCCTAATGGCGTCGATCTGTGCCGTAAAATCAATAAGGCAGGAAATAACTCGCACTAACAGCTTCATAATTCACTCCTAAGTCATCAGGCAGATTTAAGCGTGACTATAAGACTATGCACTGCTATACGAAGAGCTACGTGGTTGATCTGTTGATCTGTG
This sequence comes from Stegophilus panzeri, assembly GCA_024331685.1. Lineage (NCBI taxonomy): Eukaryota > Metazoa > Chordata > Actinopteri > Siluriformes > Trichomycteridae > Stegophilus > Stegophilus panzeri. The sequence continues at coordinate 5,071,790 of JANDJT010000050.1, forward strand.
TGGCAGGACGCAGTGAGTTACCTGACCTTTTAAGCATGCCCGGCTGCCTACGATGCGGTACTTACGTCGACGACATCCGGGAACAGCTCGCAGAACACTTTGTCCTTAATGTTAAAAGCGAGGCTCTGTGAGGCGAGCTGTCTCTTCTGTGGACGACAAAGTTGATGCGGGAAAATTTTAAAAAACGCTCGACATTTTGCCGACGCTAAATGAGACATACGAATGCGTTAATATGGATACGGACTGAATTCGTACGAATCGATTCGTAGTAAAACACACTCACGGTAGAATCGGACGTTTCTATGCTGCCCAGAGTGGGACCTTTCTCCACCATGAAGCTCAGGAGGCCAGTGAGGATGGTGGACACCGACCACGCCGGGTTCCACGTGTCCGGGTGAAAATCCGTGATGGAGAGACACAATCTTTAAAAGAGGGAGAGCCAAAAGCGGTAATCCATGTTAGACAGCTGGTACATCTTCAGAAAGTTCCCATCAAAAATGACATTTTTCACTCAAATTTTCCATTTACTCCCCCCCCAAAAAATCAGCCAATCAAACAGAGTTTATAGTGTTTGTAGAGAATAATGGGCGGAGCTAACCACACATCAGCACATCTGCTTGGTTATTACATGATACAGTCATTCATAAAACATTTAAGGACTTACGTTTATAAATGTTGATCCTACTTATTATTATTCTGAGCTGTGTTTAATATTAACTGGGACTCCTTTTTGTAAGCACACATTTATTTTAGACTAATTTAAAACTTGTTGAATATTGAGACTGATCCTAAAATTTATTTCATTTCCCTTTTTTTTTTTTTTTTTTTTTTTTTTTTTAAAACCATTTAACATTTATATGACTTCACTTACAGCTGGCAGGAAGAGTGAGTATGGTGTGGGAATATATGATTTTATATATTACTTTACTGCTCTTCTGAACAATAACACTGTACGGTGCTGAAAGTGCATCTACAAGTGCAGCAAAAAAAAAAAAAAGAAAAAAGAAGAAGAAGAAAAAGAAGAGGAAAGCAAACCTCAAATATGAAAACACATTTACACTTGGGATATGTGAAAAATTGTGCATGTATTAATTGTATATTAAATGTACAGGCGTACCTCGTGTTGCATTTAAACCTGCCGTTGGGTGTGATCATGTATATGCTCGGTGGTTTGAACGGGAACTCTTTAGGGAATATGAGCTTCCCATGATAATAACCGCCTGCGATTAGACACAAGAATATAGCGTTAAAGCAGATCACACACACACACACACACACACACACACACACACACACACGTTAATTTCACAATGAAAGGGGGGGAGGACCTTCATAGGGCGTTTTCTCAGGACCCCGGACAAGATAGCGCCTGAAATGACAGCAGCGATGGTTTAATCAGATCGCACCAAATCACAAATATAAGTCAGTCAATAAAAACGTTATTAAAGTGCTTTACCATTCCAGTATGTTCGAAGGGAGCGGTTCTGCACATATGTATGGGACAGGATCTTTCTTTATTCGCAGGTAATCCTGTTTTAATCTCTGTGTCGCTGTCGCGGGGGCTCTCTTGTTAATATTGCTGCTCATCTAAAAAATAAAATAAAATAAATAAATAAATAAATAAATAAAATACAAATAAAACACACACACACACATACACACACACACACACACACAGGAGAACACACATTGTTCAAAGCTAGATTTGAAAGAAAACCCCACCCCGACTGTTAATCTTTATAATTAACTTGTGATCTTCGATTACTTTCCGAGATGATGGTCACTCTAACCCTGACCCTTTTCAGTTTGGTAAACAGGTTCCTACATTACACACACCGCAGTCTGGTTACTCGCTGGTAGTGGCGCAGTGGGATTTACGCTCTCATCGATGCAGCGGCGCTTTAATCCATCCTGCTCTCTCGCCTCCAAAGTCTTCCAAAGCGTCGACGTTCGTACAGACGCCGCCATCGCGTACAGTTCCGTTGCTGTCGAGATTTCGAATTTCAAATCCAGCGTTCGCACCAACGTCTCCACTACTTCAAGGTCCCGTTTCTCACGAATATAACGTTAGGCGTCGCTGGATAACTCTCGTTCTTACTGGGTTTTTTTTTTTTTTTTTTTTTTTTTCAGCCGCTACGTGACTGTTATCCGTTATGTTTGAGATGAGATAACTGAATTTTTTTCTTCTTCTTCTATTGTAACTACACTCGCGATAATAATGCCGCCCCCCCGTGACGTCACTGCGGGAAATCCGCTAGCTTTTCTCACAGGAATAATGAAAATACACAAACAAATTAACAACAAACTAATCACTACACACATCAGAAATATTTCTATAGAAACATTTTTAAATGTTTTTCAGGGTGGAGTTTTGCTTTAAAGAAACATTTTTCTTCTTTCTCTCTCTCTCTCTCTCTCTCTTACACAACACACACACACAGTCTCTCAGTGCAATACTTACATTAGTTTATTTCACTTTGTTAAGATAAGTTGCTAGTCTACACAGCTAAATTCATGAATATAGAAGACTAGTAATAAATGCTCTACTGCATTAAATGTGATATAAACTGACTAAAAAAAAATAAACACGAAGCATTTCATATCACCAAAGGGAATAAATCCGGTGTGTATGAAGACACACACTAGGAGACAGACACCTAGCATACGCTAACAGCGTCTTACCTCTTTCACACCGGCTAAAAAACTCTATATATTTTCAAAAACAGTCCAATTTGACTTCCGAACGAAAACAACCGGCAAATGTCAAAGGAAAGAAATATACTTGCTTTAAAAATAAAAATAAATGCTTTGAGCTAGCCGGAATTGTCATCTGTGCCCCTTTCCAATATGTCCCCCTGCAAAACACGGAAGTGGAACGAAAATAAAAGTTCCGCCGCGGTGTGACATTAAAAGCACGACAGGAACGGAAACAAAGGATGTGGACACATGAGTGGCACAAAGAGACACCACATTCATTCATCCATTCATTCATTCATTTATTCATTTATCTATCTTCAGTAAGTGATTTATCCTGTCTAGTCCAGTCTATCCCAGAAACTTCCTGTGTGTGATGTGGGAATTCACCGATCAACCATGACTTTAAAACCACCTGCCTAATATTGCATAGGTATGTAAAAGACAATGTGGTTCATCAGACCAGGCCACCTTCTTCCATTGCTCCATGGTCCAGTTCTGACGGAGGTGGACGGGGATCAGCACAGGTGCTCTGACTGGTCTGTGGCGACGCAGCCCTATATGCAGTGATGCAGTGAGCCCCGCATGCAGCATCAATGAGCCTTCGGGCGACCATGACCCTGTTGCCGGTTCACCGGTGGTCCTTCCTTGGACCACTTTTGGTAGGCACTAACGACTGCGTACGAGGACCACCCCACAAGACCTGTCGTTTTGGAGATGCTCTGACCCGGTCGTCCAGTCATCACAATTTGGCCCTTGTCAAAGTCGCTCAGATCCTCACACTTGCCCATTTTTCCTGCTTCCAACACATCAACTTCTAGAACTGGCTGTTCACTCGCTACCTAATACAGTATATCCCACCCCTTGACAGGTGCCACTGTAACGAGATAAACAATGTTATGGCTGATCGGTGTACACCACACACACCTTCACACATATTCACACTGAGGTTCAGCATGCAAAAATAAATCTTACCACCCCAAACACCTCTTTTCAAACATTATTTTGGTACTTTTCATATATTAATAAACCACCTTTGTGTCTGCGTAGTATTTCCAAGAACTGTTTCGAAGGCTTGTGAGGCAACGCACCCAACATGGCTCGTGACAGACATCCATTCACATCTCGAACTCTATTACTATGTAATTTAGAGGTCTATGGACATCTGTGGAAGTAAGAAGTCTACACAAGTCATAATATTCACCTAGCTCATGAGAAATCAAAATCGATCGGGTGGTGTTGTGGTGAAGTGGGTAGTGTTGACGACGCCTCACCACTCCAGGGCCCTTGAGTTCGATCTTGAGCTCTGGCTGGAGTTTTACATGTACAGTACGTTCTCCCTGTATCCATGTGGGTTTCCTCAAGGTTCTTCAGTTTTAAGTAACATCAAGTTTGTTGTTCATGATGGTTGGATGAATCATGCACGTTATGATGTTATAACCTACACTCTTAGGGGGAAATATGCTATGGAGAACCCTAAAACACAGTGTCTCCCTACCATAAAAGGGGTCCAGGTTCCTTTTAGGTGGTGAAGAACTAAATCATCCAATGATCCTTTAAAGAAGCCTTAAAGAAGCTTTTTTTTTTTTTCCTCTAAGTGCACCAATGGTACTTTTCCAATGATACCGGTTCAAGGAAGAACTGACTCACGTCTTTACTGGTTTAAAAGTTACAGTTGCAATCATAAGTTTACACACCCCTCACAGAATCTGTAAAATGTTAATAATAAAATAAAAAAAAAGATCATAAAAATTGCATTTTGTTTTTATTTAGTTCTACCCTGAATAAGCTATTTCACATAACAGACAATAATAACTGATTTGACACAAATTAACCAGTTACAAAGTTTGCACACCCTTGATTCTTAATACTATGTGTCGTCACCTAGATGATCGATGACTGTGTTTATGTTTTGTGAGAGTTGTTCATGAGTCCCTTGTTCATCCTGAGCAGTTAAACTGCCCACTGTTCGTCAGAAAAATCCTCCAGGTCCTGCACATTCTTCGCTTTTCCAGCATCTTCTACATATTTGACCCCTTTCCTTTTAACAGCGGCTATATGATGTTGAGGTCCATCTTTTCACACTGAGGACGACTGAGCGACTCGTACACAACTATTACAAAAGGTGCAAACATTCACTGATGCCCGAGAAGACAACACGATACATTAAGAGCCAGGGGGTGTAAACTTTTGAACAGGACGATTGGTGTAAATCGTCGATGTGGTAGGCTAACCACCAGACCGCAACTGTACGTAACCTGACATGGAATGTATTTTTACCATCCAAAAACCCAAACATATTTTCAGAGATAATAATAACGTGCGAGACAAACTAATGCACACGTTTTTAATGCTTTCAGCTGTTAATTCGCTCAGATTTAGTTTCTTACTGTTTTTTCCACCAATCGTTTCTTTTCAGTCAACCTCTCCCACCTTCTCACATCAATCCCATATTATTTTCCTGGTAGTCTTCTAAATACCTTGAGTTGCTCCACACCCAAAACGCAGTGGCATCAACGATTCTTGGTTCTAGACCAGCAATTTTATTGCTGAAATCCATTTGGGACCAGAATCAGGACCAGCACCCTGTCAGTGGAAAAGAGTTAAGCGTGTTGTCATTGTAGTAAAAAACAGAAACAGACCCAGAGAGGTTTATTTCAGTTTTATTTATTTTTTTCGTTACAAAATACCACAATTCTCATGATATATTAGCATTTTGCATCTAAAAAGTACTGTACATGTACAACATCTGCTATTGAGTTTGCAATGCTTTACGGTAACTGTACAGAATAAAGAGCAGGATGAACGTAGGACTACACCGGCATAGTCATGGCTGAACATCGCACTTCATACCCAACACATCTGGAAAGGAGCTTAAGACGAACTACAGTAATTGCAGTCCCAAATACATGATACTGTGAAACGTTTCTCTTGAATAAACGACAACAAAAAAAAACACAATAGACATTATCAGCAAGTGAAGATAATAAATGCAGTGAGACAAGAGCAAAGACTGAGATTTCTTCTTTCGTTTTTTTCTGTACATACATGCAGCCATGAACTACTGAAGAAATGCTATCCTGTATAATATCTGTAATGATGTGAGCTTTAATATTCACTATTCTTTGAAAGTCTAAACAGTATTAAAATACAAAAAAATAAAAAATGATGTAGGTAAAGTTAAAAAAGAAAATGGAGGATAAGTCCAGCTGATCCCCATAAAGTCATTAAAGCTTACAAAACAGCATTTCTGTAAAGAAACCTCTCCACCGTTCAAATGAACGTGTTTGTAATCGATTCTAGATTACAGCTCCGTTCTCTGCCGGCTTTACCGCTCGATTCTGATCGCTCGGCGTCTGCGAACTCTATTGTTTGCTAACTCGGTGTCAATAACCTGGCTTTAGAATTCTGCGCCGTTTCCGTGCGAAATATGACGAGGTCCGCGGGAAAACCTCCATCAGACTCTGGATGGAAAGAAAAGGAACAAAAGACTGAAATCAATTCGGTTTGCAGCAAGGTGTATTGCTTACAGTCAGGTCCGTAAGTATTTGGACAGCGACGCGGCGTTCGTCGTTTCGCCTCTGTACGCCATTACGACGGATTTGAAACGAAGCAATCGAGACGTGACCGAAGTATAGACGTTCAGCTTTAATTCGAGGGGTTTAACAAAACATATCGCAGAGTCCCTCCATTTTCACAGACTCAAAAGTAATCGGACAGCTGACCGATAAGCAGTTTCACGGCCCGGCCAGGTGTGGCTTGTTTACTCGTTATTTCATGACAGATTAAGGAGATGAAAGGTCTGGAGTTGATTCCAAGCGTTGCATTTGCATTCGGTAGCTGCGTTCGTGGGAACTCTCAATATGCGGTCCAAAGAGGTGGCGATGCAAGTGAAGGAGGCCACGGTTATGGCATGGGCATGTATGGCGACCCATGGAACTGGGTCACTGGTGATTATTGATGAATGTGACTGCTGACAGAAGTAGCAGGATGAATTGTGAAGCGTATAGAGCTGTACTTTCTGCCCAGATTCAGTCCAATGCTGCAAAAGCGATGGACGGCGCTTCACAGAACAGATGGATAATGACCCAAAACATACCACGAAAGCAACCCAAGAGCTTCCAAAGGCAAAGAAAATGAAATGTTCTCAAACGGCTGAGTCAGTCACCTGACATCAACCCGACCGAGCGTGCTTTTCACTTAATGAAGACAGAAAGACATCTCGATTGCTTCATTTCAAATCCGTTTTTCGTGGTATACAGAGGCAAAATTCAGAAACTTGTGTGGCTGTCCGAAAAAGTTTGGACCCGATTGTATATCTCAGCAAATCAGTCATTTAAAACTACAGTGACAAGGAGTCCAGCCCCAACGCAAACCTATCTATCGTAGGCTACAGTACACGAGTATGGCGCCATTTTGAATGCACCCTTGAACAGTGGCCTTGGTCAGAAACAACACCAGAGGGCAGGGCATCATGGGAGTTACCTGAAGGAGTGGCGGAAGTGAATGCTCCTGCGCTTTAGCTTCTCAGGGTTGTGAGATGCCATGTGGGAAAACTCGCGGAAGATGTCCAGATACGTGGTGTCGCCTAGAGGAGGGAAAGACATGCCCGTGTTTAAGACACACTCAGGAAATCTGCTTAAATAACGATGTGATGTAGAATGACAATATTTCTAAAAATATAAATGCTAAACACTTCCTGTACTGTAATACTGTATAATACTGACATAATACTGTATTATACTGAAAATAGTATTTAAATCTTTTTTTTTGTAGTCACACATGATGTAAGTAAGGAAGTAAACATTTGGGGACATGCTGTTTTAGGAAAATAATCAATGACTTGATAGCGTATGAACATCCGTGCAACAGGTTCCTGTTATCACTTAAGTTAAAGCAGCTATAAGCAGTCATTCCTTCACCAGATGCTTCTCTCTCTCTCAAAGTTAATTAGACAGGGAAAAAATGCAGCTTGTTATGTTACTGAGAAACAGCTAAGTTGAAAACTTCCTGGTTGTTACAAAGAGCTGACACTGGAGGCTCCGCCCACAAACGTTAATCATCAGTTAAACATCTGCTTACGGAAAACGTCATCATCATCACGCCTTTTTCTTTTCTTTTCTTTGTCAAATAATAACACATCTTGTAATCTGTTTATGATTAGATTTAAATCACGTGGCACATCCGGCGTACAAGCCCCCGTTACTATAGTAACGATAACGCGTCAGAACGAGCGCATTCATATAAACCTGCGATCCGAAAAACAGCCGGAAATCCAGTAAGATTAAATCGACACTTCTCGACCAATCAGAATAATAAAAAAAAAAATCCAACAACGCCGTGGTATAAATAAATCTTATGAATGAAAACCAGAATGTCTTTTCCTTTGTGATGTTAATATAATTCTTATTTTTTTTAAATATTTATTTATTTATTTGGCTTTTATTACACATATTATACATACATATTGTAAGAAAAGTAGATAAGGATAATATAACGTAATCTTCGCTGTCGTAAATGTATTTCATGGCAATGTATAGAAAGATATAGAAAGATTGTTTGATGGTAGATACTGTGAAAAAGCTGAACAGTAGTGTACTAAAGTTCACGCGGCTCAAATGAAACGAGGCTACACACGGTATGAGCTGCAAATTCGTATTTTCTATTGCAATATTCGAGAGGAGGATACGTCGTCTCATGCCTGTCATGATGTTTACAGAACAAAAATGGTAAACATTTTAGTGGCTGAACTGATGCTTAACTAAAACCTGTAGAAATATTATTATATTAATATTATTATTATTATTATTATTATATAGGATATCCTTACTTTATACAGTATTTCTATTGGGGCGTAATGACATTAATCGATCTATGTACTAGAACATGTAATATGGGAACATGAAAGGAATATTCTCATGTAAACACCTTAATCAGAATATTGTCTTATTCAGAAAAAGGTCAATAATTAGATTACTGCTGTCCATGTAAACGTAGTCAGTGTTTGGTGTTGCGAAACTGTAGATGCTGGTACAGAAGTGTAACCTAGAACTGTCTGTAGAGGATTTCGTAGAGGTTTAAAAAAAAAAAAAAAAAATTGTTTGTGATTGTTGAGGTCAAAATCGCTTGATTTTGCTGCGGCTTTTTTCTTCTTCAAGGAAAAAAAAAAAAGAGTTGCTTGTGCTTTTTTTGCGGAAAACTACTTGAATTGGCGAAATTGCAACTGCTCGAAATTGTTTCGTTTTTCACAGTGATGTTAGTAGGAAAACGAAACCTTTTAGCTGTACTCACGTTCGACACACGTGAAGATGTCACGTGACGCGTCTCGGCCCAAATCTGCAGAAAATCTGCGGTAATTCTGAAAAATCACAAGCTCCATCGAATATCGGGGAGTTCGTTTGATTTTGTGTTCGTTCCCGCGATCGCAAAATCCCAAAATTCCTGGAAGGAAAGGGACTGCGAGACTACTGGAATAATTAAATAACGGACAGCAAAAAGTGCAGCTATTTCAAAATACTAATATGTTTTCATATCGGTGTTATTTATAATGGAAGTATAGGAGGGGGGAATGAAGGCGGAATGGAAATCGACTTATCGGACATTTCTGACAAGTTAGAAGATTAACCAGGACACTGTTGGGTTTCTGTGTGTAGAGTATCGCGACTCTGTGTTTAGCTGCTGCTGAGCAGGGTGATGGGAAACCAGAGGGATGTGAAATGGAAATCGACTTATCGGACATTTTCAATCGGTATAAACAAATGAATTATTTATCGCCACAAGTCTGTTATAAGTTTAGTCAGGACACTGTTGGGTTCCTGTGTGTAGAGTATCGTGATTCACACCTCTCCACACTGACACTGGTACAGAGATAAAACAGACAGCACAACTAAATCGTTTTTGATAGTAAAACACTGTATACAACTGCCACAATAAAATTAGAATACTTCAACCTAGTAGGCTATGTAAACAAAGAAACAGTTCATGTTAACGCAGTTAGTTAACGCAGTTAGTTAGCTGTACAGGTAAATGCAGTATTAGTGAGCCTAAAGTGAATAAAGACTGGAAAATAAAAGGCACGAAGCAGAAGAAATGGTTAGCAGTTCACTCACATCTTTCCTTTATTTTCAGCATATTTTTTAAATCAGGAAAAAGGACAGAGAAAGCAGATCGAGAACAGAACATGTAGCAGTGGTTTAGTTCACAGAGGAAAAGTGAATTTTTTTTTTTTTTAAATACAAACAGTCAAACGAGTTATTTTACAGGACTGGAGTAAGACAGGATGTAGTAAAAGTGCTGGCGGAGTCTGAAAGCAAGCAGAAGAGTTAACATCTACAGCAGAAAGTTTAATACTGTGCATGAAAGTGACCCCCCCCCCCCTACTGTACATTTCTTTCCAGGCTTAAATTAAACAAATGCAATTCCTTCCCTTTGTCTCCACACTGGCAAGTGAGCACAAATTTATTTATTTTTTGTTAAATTAAAAGTGCTACAAATGTTCACTGGCCAGAGAGACAAACGCACGCTAATCCTCGTTCTTTAATAAGAAGCTACGTTGAAAGACAAGCTCCCAAAATCCCACCATAGAGTCTTCTGATGAGGGAAAACATGATAGAATGGTTTAAACCAGGGGTGTCAAAATGTACGTTTAAGTAACAGGCTACATTACAATACACTTAGTCCAGAGGAAAAATAAATAAATAAAAATAATCAGTTAAATGCTCTATTTAAAAAAATAATAATAATAATTTACGGAAGAACAGAAAGCTCTTATTTCTTTTTCTCTCATTATGAATCTTCAATTCAATTCCAGTCCATTTTAATTTCAAACACAGAATCTAAATTCATTTGCATGGCCATATGAAAACTTCTCACATGCTGGTTCTGGATATATTTCGACACCCCTGCTCTAAACTGAAGAATTTCTTTATCACGAGTTACAGATTTAATATGAGATCTTAGAGAGGCATGATTCGTTTTTGTGTTTTCCTTTACAGATAGAAATGCGTCTGTGGTCTTTGATTGACTGAAAACTGCGATTAAAAAGCCAGAACTATGGATTCTAATGAATGAAGACGACTCGATTACACAAATATATATATATATATATATATATAAAAATCTAACTGTTCACGTCATCTTATAAACGCATTACGAAGTCCACGGAGCTTCGTAATCGGATATCGCGTGTCCTCCTTCCTGTCTTGCGATATGCGCTGGACGTTTTTCTCCTGTGTATTTAAAATTAGAATAACGTCACGTTTTGCTGCAATTAAAGAAGTTGTAGGTAAAGAAATACCATGAATGTCAGACGCCAAGTTCAAGGTGCAACGTGTAACGTTTAAAAAGTGTTCTTAGACCTGTAATCATCACATGTAACCTGGAAAATTTCCATGCACCGTAAAGATTACAAACTGCTGCTTTAATAGTCCCTCGAGACGTTTTCAGTTCAAATACCACAGACTTGAAAGGTTTAACCTTGCGTAGGAAAACAAATATTCATATACATACAGTCAGATACAGTAGAAGAAGTTAAAGCAAAAAAAAAAAAAAAAAAAAAAAAGGGGGGGGGGGGGGGGGGGCGCAGTATCTCATGCACCACAGAGCATATAAATAAATAAATAAATAAATAAATAAATCAGATTCTGATCATTTTACATCCGAGTACCAGATAAACGCAGCTAAAACATACAGTACATGAATGCACACTACATACAGTTCTAAATGTTTATCCCATCTGATATTTGGCTCAATATCTGTCTAGTTATGGGTTGTGGATGGTTTTTTTTTTTTTTTTTTTTTTTTTTTTTGGATAGGAAGTGCATTTAGCAGGTCGGTGAAGGTTTGCTGCATTAACATCTAATGACAAAAGTACGCCGAGTTAAAAAAATACTATCTTCGCTGTCTCGATAAAACAATACAAAAAATACTGATTATCTCAATTTAAATGATCATCATTGCACTGTCGCTCTGGGCAGCACGTGAGAAGAAAAATCCAACTCGAAGCATTTCTTATCTCCAGAACGATCAAACAAAAGATGTTTTTCCCCTAAAAAAAGTGCATAATACTTCCTCGTAGCTCTACGTAATTAATAATTTCCTTCAACAAAGACGTTTTTAGTATTTATGATATAATATAATACATCACAGTTATTTATATCAAGCTCACATCCCCAAGATTCATGCATTTTTGATAGCGCGGGTATCGAGTCCCTCAAGGCCCCATCCTCGAGTGCGTTTAAAACCCCCCCCCAAAGCATTAGAAAAACTACCTCAATGCCACAGGCGAATGAAGGACAGCTGCCTTGACTGAATGAAGGTTCGCGTAGTAAGATTGAAACTAGGATTAAATATGAGACTCTAAAGCCCCGACACACCGAAACACTAATGCTGAGCAAGAAGGATCGAAGAGTGAAAAGCTGCGAACACGACTGATGTGCGTGTACGTCCAGTGGGAACGGAAATAACTCTCCATGCCAGTAGATGGCAGTCATGTGTGTGTTTGTTATTTAAAACAAACAAATAAACAAATCAAAACAAAACAAAAAAAAACCTCAATATTAAGGAAAAAAAATGCAGTGTCCCAAATTAAACAGTAGTGTACTAATCAGTACCTACACTGATGTACTATTTCAACGTACTATTTAATGTGTTATTACGTGGTTTGGAACTAGCCTAGCTACCGTTTTCACTATTTCGCTGCATCGCAATGACCGTCAATCGAGAAATTTGAAATTTTTCGCTCGGACACAAACTCGGAAGGGAACGCGTTTACAACATCCTTCATCATCATCCTCGTAAGCGAGGACGAAACCGGCAGCGCTTACTTTTCCCGGAGACTCACACGACTTGCAGCTATGTTTGCTGAATAACACCTAGCTAGATTTGGCGTCTCGCGAATGATCAGCTAGCTGTGAGGTTGCTTTAAAGTAGCGTTTTATTTACGAGGTGATGGGTTGAAACGCAAACAGCTAAAATTACTATTCGCGAACGCGCTACATGGACGGGGTTTTGAGTCGCTCGTGAGTGTCATTAGCTTGTTTACATATAAAACTCTCACTGTGAGCAATTCGACAACTACAGCTGACGGTCATCTTAGTGTTTCAGGGCTCTAAAGACTCGAGAGACAGAAGGGAACGCGTGTCGTCTGGAATAATTTGCACTCGTAGCGACGTTAGTCATTTTGGTCACGCTATCTCCTCCTTTTCTTTGCCAGAGATCAGATTATTAGATAAGGTCGAGAAGCAGGAAGCAGTTAGAAAGCATCTGATAGTAGCTTAGGCTGAGAAACTGGTCCCATAGTGTTAGTGTTAGGTCTTTAGCTCAGGGATAGACTTCCACTCTATCCAATAGCACCTCATGACATCATAATCATAATAATAATAATAATAATAATAATAATAATAATAATAATAAATAGAACTGATGTTTTGCTAAATCATGATTTGTAACATGGTGTACTGTATGACACACGGTTAATAAACTCTGATGAACTGTGATATCATTTGCGCTGACTGGTGAAAGATGTTCAGAAAGCTGAACCCTGTTTCCGCTATAAAACATAAACATACATTTTGGTCACAGAAAAAAAAAAAAAGAAGAAGAAAAAAAAAGAAAGAGTCCTCCAATTCCCAGGAGCTGATCACGACTTTATAAAGCCTGTTGCGTTCGCGTTCCTGGACAAAACGTACTCTAACAGCAGCAAAGTCTTTTGCATTGCACGTGTTTAAACTGTAGACAACACTTTTTTTTCCTCTGGTTTTCTTATTCATAGCTTAGTTTGAATCCTCCCAAATTTCATATTTAGGAGGCCAGGTTTCCGTAGTGCGGGTGTTGACGAGCGTCTTCGTATCGCACAGACACCCGAGCTGTTTCTAAAACACGCCCGTAACAGAACGTGACGTTTGTTTAAAGTCGGAAATGAGCAAAATAAAAGATTTTATTACATTTATCATGAAAGTTGTTGGACGCATGCTCCTATATAATACTATACTCGGAGCATATTTTGCCCAGCGAGAACCTCCTCATGGTGTTTAGATGTGCTGTGGGATAAGTGTGTGAGGCAGGAGATTAGCAGAGACAGAGAGAGAGAGAGAGCGAGAGAGAGAGAGATTGTCTATGCTACACAGGGACATCTAACACTCAGCTATGTTGAGGCAAATAAACTCCTGGATGCATTTCTTGTACTGCTGCTCTGTAGGACTGCTGCTTGGGTATTGACCTGTTTGTCCCAACGGCCCCTCTGCCTCCCTCATCTCCTCGTTCATCCGAGCCAGACGCAGCCTAGAGAGAGAGAGAGAGAGAGAGAGAGAGAGAGACACAGACTGTGACTGATAAAACATAACATAGAAAAGGTGGGGCTTAATAAGCCGTTATATACTGTAAGCAGTGTGAGTTTGAGTTTCACCTTATATTTAATATTTAATATTTAACGTGTAACAAGAGATTCCTTTAATGTGACACCAAACGTGGATAATAAAGCATTAAAGATGTTTTGTTGCAGCGGTAAATGATATATATTATATATATATATATATATTTTTTTTTTTCATGCTTGAGAAACATTTAAAATACTCTCATGTAACTCTGAACTACAAATACCACTTTCCTATAAAAAAAAGAAAAAGAAAAGGTTTTGCTCGTACGCATGTAAGGCTTTGAATTTAAAGTAATAAGCATCAGCAACGAGTAGGAAAAGGAAATGCTAAATTCCCCAAGGACAGTGTAATAACCTTTGGAGGCTAAAGACGCAGTTTGTTTTGAATAACATTCTGCAACGGTTATTCATAAATTATTATTTATGTAACGCTCACAGAGTGACGATGTCGGCGTTGGCGGCCTGCACCGCTATACTGAGAGGATCCTGACCGTCATCATCGCCGTCGTTCTGCGTGGCTCCTCGTTTCAGGAACAAACACACCTGCCTGCAAAAAACACAGCGCCAAACACAAGACCCAGTCAGTGTACTCTGTAACTCTCTGTATGTGTGTGTATATTGTATATTGTTATATATATATATATATATATGTGTGTGTGTGTGTGTGCATGTGTGTGTATATGTGTGTTTACGCACCCTGTGTGCCCTAAATACGTAGCATGGTGTAACGGTCCCCTTCCTTTTAGGTCTCTTTGGTTGACGTCTGCACCGTTTTGTAGCAGAAACTCACATGCTATTAAAGAGCCCTATCAGGAAAAAAACAACAAAAATCCAGTCTCGTATCAAAATTTATACCAAAAAAATATAATAAAATAAATCAGGATTCAGTGCCAAGAACTGTTTAACAAAAACGACTGACTCACTCCGATCACGGCCTGCATGAGCGGGCTCTTGCCCTCGTCCTCCTCGTTGATGGAGTTGACGTCGGCGCCGTGTGCCAGCGCTTCGGCCATGATGGGCAGGTTACGAGCCTGACAGGCTTTATAGAGCAGTGCGCCGGGATGCAGCTCACGCACGTCCTCTGGGTCTGATGCCTCCGGCTCCAGCTCCACCTCACCACTCGAGTCCTCCGACACTTCACACTCTGCACACGCACGCACACACACACACACACACACACACACACGGCTGATTAGATAAACAATCAGTGATCTTCTGGATAGGACTTTCACTCTCAATTAAGCTTCACTTCACACACACACACACACACACACACACACACACACACACACACAATTATCTTTTACCTCTTTTTTTAATAATTGAACACTAACATTTTCGTTACTTTCGGCTATACGCCCTTATACGCGTCCTTGTTTTTGGGCGAAACGTTGGGATTCTGTCTGGGCCACTAATTCGTTCGTTCATTCACTTATTTGATCTATGAACTACATCACAGAATTAACCTCAAACCCGACTAGTGTGTGTAACTCTGTGTGTGTGTAAAGGTGTGAGAGAGAGATGGTGGTGTGTAAGTCATCCGTGGTCTCACCCTCCTCAGTGACGCTGTCCACCACCGAGCCGAACAGAAGGACGTCGGTGCTGCCGTCACTGCTGCCGCCCAGACCGCTGTCGCTGCTGAGACCTGCAGGACCAGAGAGCGCCAAACCACGGACGTGTTATGTGCTTACACTCGCACTCCCGCTCCCAGTGACAAAGTGTCATTTAACGTCTGCATTCATACAGGCTTAATCACTACGGGTATTCCGATACTTATAAGTGACGGCAATAATCATGGCGAACACAATAAAAGCGTAAATGAAATTACTACAGCGCGCCCTCGTCCCGAACCAGATTAGACGCTGACCGTTAGTGGATTTTACCGATACCGATAAGTTGTGCGGTACCTGCCGATAACGGATGAATCAACCGATTGTTTTTAAAATTGGTTTTCTGTGAAAGGTTAAAGTGCCTGTCCGTGGTAACCGACTGTAACGCACTGTACAGTGAAAAAAAACTCAGAAAAAAAAAAAAATATTACCTTAATATCCGGTTCCTCTGATGCACTACTCCTCCTCTTCCTGGCTCCCTACATTAACCTGAGCTCTCAGGTCTAATCAATAAGCCTGTATATAGGATTATGCTCTCTTCAGAGACGGCATTATAAGCTCTTATAATAGAGTGAGACGTGCTGCACTAAAGCGCCATGTGTACTTTAGTTACTCTATTTAATAAAAGAATGACAAGAACGCTCTGAAAGACTACACTCTGTCTCAGGATAATCGTTCCTGTTTGGGATACTTGGAATACTTACTGCGAGGCCCTGAGCTGGTGTCAAAGTAGGAGAAAAGGGAGTCCAGTTCATCAGGACAGAAGAGCGAATCTCGCCGGAACTTTCTCTCCAAAGCGCTGGCGGCTGATTGAAAAGAAGGAGCAGGGATGTAAAGGAGTGGCTCTGTCTGTACATCGGTCTGATACGGATCAGTGACTGAAGGCGAGACGCGTTACCTGAGCAGAGGGAACCCGAGCCGGGATCCTGCCTGTATTTCCGCCGGTGTTTGGGTACGGTGGTGGCGCTGTTGTGGCGTCGGCACTTTTTTGCAGCCCACCGCCTCTCCGATTTTCTCTCGCTGCTCACCAGGGCTTCCGCTGCTGCCATCTTCTTCAGGAACTTCTTTTCCACGTACTTGGCTCGAATCCACGCCTCTTTCTCTTGCCTGTAGTCGGTTAAGTCGGGTAACGAAACAGCAGAAATGAAGAGTCTACCCAAGCTGGAGTAAAAGTGGCGTGCATGTGCCGCTCTCACCTTGGACTGTTGGCTCCTGGCTTCTTCAAGCCCTGCTCCTCACACGTGCCCTCATAGATGTGGTTTATAACACTGTTACCCAGCTCGCACATCAGCTGCAGGCAAAGCAACACGTAAGCATGGGTTATTTAACGAAGCAAACACAGTGATCTAATAGGAAAATCGTGTGGATTAATGTTGGCTAATGCATCAACGTTGATCTTTTATTTATTTCTAGCATAAGAAGAGTCCACATGTTAGTCACACACTAAAATATTTGTATATTAAAGTATCCCCGGTAAAGTATGCATCCGTGGCTGAGAAGGAACTGCTGCCTTTATACAGTACGAGAGCGGCCTCTAGAGGCGAAATTAAAAACTATCACTGTCAAATTTTGTTGTGTTTATTGAAGTGTTTTTTATTATTAATTTTGGATGTCTCTGTTTTTATTTGGTATTTGAAGTGTTACTTTTTGGTTCAGTTTGGATGTGTATCTTTCATTTACTTTAATATTTATTAACAGTTAATATACACTACCGATCAAAAGTTTAGACACGGTATTTATTTGAATTTTTCCACATTTTAACACAAATGGAACTATCTACATCTTCAAAGTAGACGCCCTTTTTGTCTAGAAATTCCAGAAATGTATTCTTGACCTTTTCTTAACCGATTTCTTGAGGAAGTTCCCCGAGATGCTTTTTAAACAGTATTAAAAGGAGTTCCCACCTACGCTGGACTCTTATCGGCTGCTTTTTGGAATATTTCGCTCCGAGTCGTCCGTTTACAAACATATTTTTTTTTGTAACTAAAGTGTTTTCTAATGAAAGAAATAAATATATTTTGGCACAATTATATTTTTTTGTCTACAACACCGATTTCAAACATTTAACCATACACCTTCAGATCAAAAGAAACATTTCAGTCGAGTGTCTCCAAAATTTTGACCTGTAGTGTATACCAATATTTATATATTCATTTCACTTAAAAAAAACAAAACAAAAAAAAAACATTTTCATAGAATAGATCAGTACTGCCTATTTTTGTAATAAAGCTCAGCAATATTTTACTTTGAGTGTTATGTTTTCATTCAATATTTAATTATAAAAACTCAGGTACCGCCCGATACCACCCGACTTAGTTACCGTTATCGATAAAATCCACTAACGGTTGACCTCTAAACCTTATACAATCTATACGGTCTGATTTCCTAGTACATACAGTCCAACTCTGTGGCGACAGTCTGGGGTAATCTGACATACTGTATGCATGGGTGTGATGGTCAGGTGTCCACAAAATATTGGCCATACAGTGTATGTCTAACTGCTAAACATTGAATGCACTTTTTATTCGTGTAGTGTGCCATTGAAGACGAGTTGGATTAAGAGGTTATAAGAAAGAAAAAAAAAAACTCCCAACAACACCACCTTGAGTAGCTCAGGTTCCCAGGAGTCCAGGGTGAGAGAGCGGACTTTGGAGCAGTGCACCCCCAAACTCCTGCATGGAGAAAAAACACACACACACACACACACACACACACATAATCACAGCCGAGCAAGTAAAAGCCTGTTGTTAAGCGAGTATCCGTCTGACAGTCGTGTTGAACTGTACACAGCTCTCACACAGAGAGAAGAGGCCACCATAAACCTCCAGGTGCTAATTATATAGGCATTCTTTCACACAAAACTTGTCTGAATTAAAAGGGCAGCTCAAAGCTGCTCTCGCGTTTCTCTCAGAGAAAGGAACTTTCGCTCTCCGCTCGGGACGAGTTTCTAAGCCGAACAGCGGGTGAGAGTTCGAGGGCTGAAATTACAGAGCTGTTCAGCTCCTTCCCTGAGAAACCGATCAGCTGCCCAGCCTTTCTCACATCAGTGCGTGTGTGTTGCTGCGTATCCGGGCAACCAGGCTCGATTAAAATGGAGAAGAAGAAAAAAAAAAAAAAAAAAAAAAGAAGAAGAAGAAGAAGAACGTTGCCTGGACCTTGGCGTGAGAAAAAGTGGCCTCCGGAGGGTGCGTTAATATTCACGAGGTGGTCTGAACCATGGGGAGAGTACTGAAGGGATCTGCATAATCTGTCTGTGCTGTGATAAAAGACCAAGGACACTATGAAAAGGAGATTTTTTTTTTTTTTTTTTTTTGGATAAAACACGAATCGGATACATTTCGTTTGTTTCTATGTCTTCTCACTATACGATATGTTTAAATCAGGGAATCACTTGGTAAATATAAACTTTTTTTTTTTCTCTCCAGACAGTAATGTGGTTTATATAAATGGGTGCGTCTGAAATTGATCAAATGCTATTATTATTCTATGGACTAGTGTTCTAACAGTATACCCACTCATTACAACCTTCTGTTTCGACTGTACCTGTGTTACTCGGAGTGTGTTACCTGTGTATGCCGGAGCACTCGATGCAGAGCAGGATGCCCAGGTTGATGCTGGCCCAGCGTGGATCGGCCTGGCTGCAGTCGCAGCACATGTCGTTGCCCGGCACACACTGCACCCTCTGCAACACGCTCTCGACCCTTACACTGCGCTCTCGTGGCTCGCTGGCCGAGTCGATGCTGCTGGTGGAGGGAGACGCCGTCCGGTCCAGACGCTGAAGTAGAAAATAATAAAGTTTTATATATATGAATGACACACACACATAACTACATGTTCCACAACACTCATATTGCTGTACATTAATATTAATATTTGCTTAATTTGACCCTGTTTTACTCCCAAAGTTCGTTAGTGCATTTTACCAATACCGATAACTAAGTTGGGCGGTACCTGCCGATAACCGATTAAATCAACCAATTTTAAACGTTTTTAAATGTGATACTGAATGAAAAGTTAAATAGAACACACATTTTACTCAAAGTAAAATATTGCTGAGCTTTATTACAAAAAGAAACAGTACTGACAGTAAAATGAAAATGCATTTTTTTATGAAATAAATATATAAATATTCATATATATTAACTATTAATAAATATTAAAGTAAATAAAAAAAAGATTCAAACTAGACAAAAAAGTAACACTCCAAATAACAAATAAAAATAGAGGCATCCAAAATGAATAATAATAAAAAAAAAAGACTTCAAATAACACAACAAAATTTGTCAGTGATAGTTTTTATTTTGCCTCTAGAGGCCGCTCTTGTACTGTATAATTACAGCGGACCCTTCTCAGCCACGGATGCTACCGGAAAATCTATGAGTGTGAATTTTTGCCGATAACCGATAGTTCCTGCTATCGGTGCCGATTAACCGGCAAAAACGATCAATCAACTGACGTCTACTAACAAATCCCATTTTATTTTTTGTCGGAAAAGACAAACTCAGTGCAGTGTGCATGTGCAAATGTGGTATATATGCTAACCTCGGTGTAGTAGCTGTCTGGACTCTCTCTGTAAGCCGAGGCGATGCTGGCCTGCACTGCTTGGATCCAGGCTTGTCGGAGTTTCTCAGACTCAGCCTGCAGCATACAGCTCCTGCAACATCATCATCATCACACCAGGAAGGACATACAGTGTCTGTAGGACATTTGAGTCAGTATGTACTAGGACTCACTTGGAAGGAGACACCACTTCAAAGCAGAACCTCCTCTCGATGTCCTCACAGGGTTTGACCGAACACAGTCTCAGGTCCTCTACTACCACAGTTAGTGAGTCCTACAGGACAGGACAGGACGGGACAAGACAAACGCACTGGATGAAATCCCGGAACGCATATATCACCGACGCTACGGCACGGCTGTGGGATAGGTGTGATAAAGACATAAATACACGGCCATAGACAGTAACAGCGAAGCTGGTGTTGCGGAGAACTATGTTTCACATATTATCCTCATTTAAACAACCCAGTGTCACAGAAAAACAAACAAACAAACAAACATTCATTCACGTGCAACTTATTTGCAGCACCTTCTATACGATGAAAAATAATCTTTCACGAGCATACATTGCACATCAGTTTCAAACTTGCTCTGTATGCTGCGAAACATAACTAAGCCTAGTGTAAATGCACAAAGCCTGTGCAGGGATTCTGTCTCAGTGACTCTAAACGTTTATATCTACAGGATGGTGGCACTGTGGCTGCTCCTCTGACTCCAAACGAAGCGTGTGTGCGTGAGTGGAGCTCTGAACGAGGACGATGAAGAACACTTGCCTTCAGCTTCTTCTGATACACCAGCTGACTGTTCTGGATGGAGAACCACCGCCTGAGGAGACACACGGAGAACACGGATGGATGTAGGACGAGTGGACCGATAAAGCGGTTATTACTTGGTGAAAGCTCTGTGGATGAGTCCCGACATGGACCAGTATGTGTGTTGTAACTTTTTCCCCATGCTGTGCAATTCCTTTCCTCTTCTCACCTGTTCCACGTTTTGAAAGCGTTGCTGGCTCGTTTGAACAGGTAGCCCTCCATCACCACTCCGTTGGGGGCGTCCACGTCGAACTCCACCTTCGGGTCATCGTAGGCAAAGTCCTGATCGAAAGACAGAGCAGAGACGCTGAATAAAAGACCGTCACGCACCATGTCAGCAAGTTCATCTCCGTGAACGTTTTCTTGTTCGTGTTGCAGTGTTATTTAATTTTTTTCTGTTAATACTTTCACAGATAACGTCACAAAGGGACGAAACCTGACGTTCTCAGCGATATTTGAGGAATTTCACAGATCTCAAACACTTTGAAACGCACAGAGAGTTGTCCAACAAGGCCTGGCGAGATGCAACAAATCACACACTTCATGAACAAAAGTATGTGGACAGCTGACCATCACACCCACGTGTGCTTGCTGGACATCCCGTTCCAAAACCGCAAGCAGAAAGGCTTTGTGCGCAGGAGCATTGTCATGCTGGAACAGGTTTGGGCCTCTTACTTCCACTGAAGGGAAACTGTAACGCTACAGCATATAAAGACATTCAATCGTGTGCTTCCATCTTTGTTCGGGGAAGAACCTCATTTGGGCGTGACGGTCAGGTGTCCACAAACGTTTGGTCATGTAGGGTATCTCACCATGAACTAATGTCAAAATGCCACGAGACCAGAATGAACAAACTACAGGACTGTCACTCTAGTGACACCCATGTGTTGTTTGGTCAGATCTTCTCCCTGGCATTTAAATCAGTCACCGTGAGAGTCACAAGGAGAGTCCTTGTGCTGAATACTCTTGCCTATTAAATATGTTCATGTTTATTTGATGTAAACATGACAATATGGACATCGCTATATTCAATATCCATTAGTACGTTAATATTAGTTTAAAATAAGGAATAAATAAAAAAAAAAAACACTAAAAGAAAAATCCTAATTTGAGGTTACTATGCGAGATTCCCCCCCTCCCTTTTTTTCTCCGCCCTAGACTACACCAGGGTGACTATGCAAACAGTCTGGTCTATTCACATAAGGCCAAGTCTCATTACTGTTTCAGAGCAAACGGTTCACTCGCCTTGTGAACAATACAACAGAGACTGTGGCGTTTCCCTTCTATACGACTTTACAGATTGTACAGGAAGTGTGCGTACAGCAGAACTCAGTAAGCAATAACACCGATGGAGTCTGAGAAACAATATCTATATAGTTTTTTTAATCCAAAAATGCTTAATCTCTCTTAAAGAAGTGCTTCTCAAACTGGGGTTTGGGAAAGGATAGCTAGCAGGTCTGTGATTGAAAAAAAAAATAATAAAATTGATTAAATCCCAGCATAATTAAAAACTTATTATATTTCTTATTGAGTTCGTATAATGATGAGCCTGTCTGACCATTTGAACGAGTTTAGTCCAAACCTCAACAACTCAAAAAATGAGTAAATAAAGCCAAATAGGACATATTGTGTTCTTGTGGTGGAAACTTCATGAATAATTAATTAATTAATAAATAAATAAATAAATAAATAAATAGACAAACAAATTAAAAACTCTGTCACTCTAAGAAATAGGGAAAATTTGTACTGTACAGATTTAAATAAAATCAATGTTTGTGAAATAAATCCATCCTAAACAAATTCATTTATTTCACAGCATTTATTTATACATCTATTTTGTCTTATAAATAGTTTTTCAACTAAGAAGCTTTTCACGTGTTTATAAAGACAAAATGGTGGTTTACAGGGAGAGTAAAATATATCGATTTGCTCAAATGAATCAATTAAAAGAATGTCCATGAAATAAATCTGGCCACAAGAGGTCCACATTTATTATAATTAATTTATTTTACTTAATTTATTTATTAGACTCTCACTGCAAACCACTTAAAAACACTAAACTCTAACAGAGTCCCAATAATTTAAAAACAAAACAAGTGCACTTACTTATAATGTCAGAATTAATGCAAATATAATCAGCATTTAAAAAAAAAAAAAAAAAAAAAAAAAATCATACATATAATAATCAGCACCTTGTTTTTGCTCTTATGTATAATTAATTATGATTAATTAAATCCACTGCAACACAAAGCGCCTAGTACACATATCTGTCCTTTAACCGTTTACTTTTAAAGTCAATTTCCTTATAAAGTGACATTTTACCCACCAGCGTGACGTCCACCATGCAGAAAATCTTCAGTTTTGCGCTTTTAAGATAATCCAACATCATTATTTATTAAATACGTTAAAAACATAAAACTAAATATCCGTCATTTCGCCCTTGTCACTGTCTCTGTGCGCCAAGCGCGCGCGCAGCTCTAAACGCATAAGACCTGGGCCGCGCATGCGCAGAGTACGCCACGGTATCGCGCGCTCCTTAATTCAACCCACAGGCACCATGGAGACGGGTTAAATGCCAAAAAAAAAAAAAAAAAAAGCTCTATAGTGAACATAGAGTACACTACACAGTCGTCACAAACACATTATTCAATACCGTTTGTAGTGCACTTATATTGGGGATAAGGAGCAATTTGGGATTAAACTAAAGTTCCTCAGAGAACAGGGAGGGAAAAAAACCCCGTCGCCATTTTATTCGTTTTATTTATATATTTATATATCGATAAATAAACAGATTATATATGTATAAAGATTAAGAAATATTTGTATGTATATATTAAGATTAATAGATGAATAAACACACACACACACACACACACACACACACATATATATATATATATGTATGTATGTATGTGTATATACACACACACAGTGAAATAAAAATGTAAAATGTACAGAAAATTTTAGGCAAACCCCCCCATAAAAAAACAACAGGAAAGTTCTATAAATATACAATACTATTTTGTAAGATATTTACTCTAATTTAATATACATTTTCATATATTTCAGTGTAATGTTTTTGTAATTTTTAAAAACATTTTAATGCCCTAAAATTAAAGCATAGACAATGTCAAGAATCAAGCAGTTAACATTGAAAATCATTTTCGTAAAAGCATCTTATTTATTTAACTTGGAAATGTATGGTTTTGTCTCTTCCTGAATTTGAAATATTTACTTTGAAAAAAGTAACAATGCCATCTGTATACAAGCAGATTATGTAGGGAATAAAACATGACTGATGAAGTCTTTCCAGCTTTATCTCTAACTGTTACAAAGTGCTAACACTGGAGCCCTAGAAGTCGGACTATAAAACTTCGAATGATTTTATACCGATTAAAAGATATTTAAAAAAAAAAAACAACTAACCTGTAGAAGAGTCTGTGAGGTGAAGATCATTTTAGGACAGCCGCAAATAGGAGGGAAAGAAAATTTAGGTTAGATAATGCGATTTAAAGTGAAGTTTACATCCTGGAGAGCAAATTCTACTGATATTAAACCCTCACACACACACTCACACACACACACACACTGAGGAGAAAATGGGAGAGCAAATCATATTAAACTGATCGACCATATTCTTCAGGGTAAACTCAGACAGATTTTTTTCCCTTTGTCTTTTTTTTCATCATTTCTTAGTATAGGCAAGACGACAATGTGTAATTTACACACATGACTTTTTCTAAGAATAGCTTGGATGTGTATCATATATACCCGCTGTTGTATCGTAGCGTGTTTGTGCTCCATATCTCTTTTCTCCATCGCTGAATCGATCACCAGCTGGTCCAACTACACAAACACACACACACACGTAAGACGCCTTGAATATTTTAAACGATGTATTCATTTTTGCCTGGTTTTCAACCCCTTCACTGCTGTGTCATTCCTTTATAAAGTAGAAAATTTGACCAAGCAAGCAGTAACTCTGAAGCACGGTGGCGGTAGCATTATGTTCAGACTTGCTTCCCTGACCAATACCCTCTTCCCTACCTTCTGTTTACTTTCAACCCCAACTGGCTTATATAATGAAATATTATAAAGGCTTATATACACATATATATATATATTTATATATATGTATAGGCTTAAAAACATGAATCTGATCAGACTTCTGTGTCACTACTAAGCGAGCACGTGGGCATCGGTCACCTCCGCTGCCAGCTTCTTCATGTAGGGGTCGATCTCATCTAGCAGCTTGAAACCTTGCTGAAAGAGCGAGTACTGGGCGTGCATGAACGACAGCATCTGCGGAGAAGAGAGGAACGGGAAGAAATAAACAAAAGAAATGAACGATAAAACAAGAAAAACAACTCTGGACAAGATACAAGCATGAAGACTATAATGCATACTGAGAGCGAGCAACCAAACCGGATTACTCCAGCTTGGAATTCATGTTCAAGTTCAATATGATTTGTGGAACTTACTGCATCTAGGATCTCAAATTTCTTCTTGGCCTGAAGGACGTTGATCTACGGAGGAGAGAGAGAAAAAAAAAGACCAAGCTAAGAGTTGTTCACTGCATTCATGCTGTACTGATTTATTTATTTTGTACGTGTCGGATAAAGGAGAACTGGGCTTTGCCGGGCAGCGCGCCGTATACAACAAAGGAGACGTTTATTTAGCGTTTATGGAAGGAGTCTCCAGTGTCAGAGGGAAAGCTGGCGAAAACTTTAAGTTTGCTGACACAGGATAGTGTCAAAGGAGGAACAAAGCCGTCCTAATAAAATATTCAATCTGTGTGTGTGTGTGTGTGTGTGTGTGTGTGTGTGTGTATGTTACCTGCAGAACGTAGTCCAGCGCTAGATGGCGGTAGCACTTCCGGGTGACGTTGAGGCTGCAGGTAGCCTCCTCCACCTCGTGCGGCTTGTTCCTCGGTGCTTGAGCGTTCTTCACCTGCGCGATCTCTAGGTCCTCACGCACCTTATCGAAGTGCTTTTTTGTTTCCTTAAACTTCCGCACATCCCTGACACACACACACACACACACAACCATAAGAAGCTTAAAGTGATATGAAGCGAAATGGACAAACAAGCTGAAAGCCAGGCTTTAAGAACTTTTTCATGTTCTTATGTCATAAAGACGTCATTTTTAGAAAGTTCACGCATGAGTAATCAGCACTCAGAATGTGTGTGTGTGTGTGTGTGTGTGTGTGTGTGTGTGTGAGAGTGTGTGTGTAGGAATCTAGCCTTGCTTAAGAGTGTGCATTTTAAATCTGGAGCAGTAAAATGCCACATTACAGGATGTCTCAGCCTCCCTGAGCTAAATGTCAGCAGTTTGTGTGTGTGTGTGTGTGTGTGTGTGTGTGTGTGTGTAACACAGGTCTCCTCTCCCATTTCCTCTACTCTACACTGCACTGTGCTCATTCATGGCTACATCTGACATCAAGGAAGCTTGCTACAGAGGCTTATTTGAGTCTAGAATGAACCAATAACCTCCTCAATGTTGCCACATTTAATAAGATATATCATTTTTTTTGGAAACCGCTAACGATTTGAGAGTAAAATAATACATTTTCTCAGCTTTATGTGATTTATTATTAAGTCACCCTGTTTTGTTTTCTTTTTTGTAATCCAACACTTTCAAATGAATTAATATGAGTGAGCAGATGGTCAGAGATGCAAAACAAACAGAAAAGTCCCTGCAGCAGCGTTCCTGTGTTATTTTAAGAAACTGTGGCGCTATAATAAAAACGCGTGACGTGTAGGTGGCGTTACTGTGTCATAAAATCTCGTTCGGATACATGTAATTACATCCTAAAATATCCGACCGCGTTCCAATCGGTGTTACTGCGTATTAAGATATAAGAGCCAATCACGTTACGATATTTTATAGCTGTTTATGATGTCATTAAAAAAAAAAAAAAAGAAGTACCAAACATGTTTTTCAGATAAGTGTTATTGCATCATTAATGATGATCATGTTCCAAGCATGTTCTGGATACGCGATTGGCTCTTATTTTATGAGAAGTTGTTATTGTTACAGTTAAGGCTCTGGGTTACTGATCAGAAGGTCGGGGGTTCAAGCCCCGCTGCTGCCAAGGTGTCACTGTTGGGCCCTTGAGCAAGGCCCTTAACCCTCTCTGCTCCAGGGGCGCTGTATCATGTCTGACCCTGCACTCTGACCCTAACTTCCTGACATGCTGGGGTATGCGAAGAAAAGAATTTCACTGTGCTGTAATGTCTACATGATCAATAAAGACTCATTATTATATAATATAAGATCCAGGCAGGTTCTGCTAGGTGTTATTACGTCATAAAATATACGAGCCAATAGTGTTCTGATATGCAAATTCAGCCTGCTGTGATGGGGCGTTTTTGTTTTTTTTTATATCCCCGAAATGCATATTTTTACACTCTCGAGTACACACTTGCTGCACTACTTACTCTTTGACAAAATTGTGCAACTGCTGCTTCACAGATCTCTGCGCCTGGTCGAACAGGATCTGAAACACAGGACGACAGTAAACAAGGTTACTTTAAAAACCGTTCACGAGTTTGTCACCAGCAGAGGGCGATCGCACCCTGTTTTCACCATCACACACGCGAGAATCCCACCCCCTCCCGCCCGCCAGCATGCACCATCCTGCGCTCATTCATTCGTATTCAGCTGTGCACGCGGTGTGAGGAGCTGTTTGCTGATCGGTGTTGC
>JANDJT010000050.1:5101666-5138944 GCA_024331685.1 Stegophilus panzeri
GAGAGAGAGAGAGAGGGAGAGAGAGAGAGAGAGAGAGAGAGAGAGAGAGAGAGAGGGAGAGAGAGAGAGAGAGAGAGGGAGAGAGAGACCGAGAGAGGGAAACAGTTTCCCATTATCCATGTGGATAATCCTAAGCGTGTGAGCAGATATTTTTGCAGGAAATGTTTTACGACAGAAATCCCTGCGTGAACCCTCCACCGTTTCACTTATCCTTCACCCTCGCGTCTGGCCTTTTTCACGTCATGCTGCAGCCCTCTTCGTATCCTTCCTTCCTGCTGTCCCATCTGTAACGAGTCAAAAGGTCGGGGAAATCTGCGCTGTTGCCGTTCCTTCAGAAAAATACACCTTTAAATAAAAGCGTAAACGTGTTTCCGAGTGGCGCAACAGAAAACCTTCAGAAGAATGCGAGTTCGGATCCTGATGTTGCTTCAACCTTTCCTGGCTGGAGTCACGAGAGGAAAATCGCTGTGCTCTTTGGGTGGGAGTGACGGTATTCTCCCATCATCCATCACACTGATACTAGCCAATCGGGGGCCATCTGTCAGCTCGTGTCTGCAGAAGAGGGCGATTAGCACTTTGCTCTGCTTTGCATGAGCGCATGAGCGGCAGTTTGAAAAGATGAAGATGAAGAGGTTGGATTCACGATGGCTTCTTGGAGGAAGCCGTCACCCTCCCCGGTTGATACGTGGGGGACGATCTGTTAGTACTTAACAGTACACAAGCACAAAGCACACGTTGGAAACATCAACTGGCTGATCAACTACGTTTGAAAAAGTTAGAAAATTCTTTCGTATTCATTTCTCTACTGTTTTCATGCAAAACATGATGTGCAGTGCCTCGGTGTTCCTCGGTACAGTCGCTCCACTGGACGGCTTGATGTCTGGACATCTATCTAGCTGCTATTTCTTTGTCTCCGTCTCCGACACTCAACATATCGTATACAATGTCAGCAGGAGCAGGGTCGAACGGGGTCGCCGTGCTTCTCCGCGTGTGTCGACCTCGGCCATTAACCTCATTTGTGATGCTCTGAGCTTCCGCGCGTGATCGCTGACCCCCTGTGCAGCCTGTAGAATAGCCACAACGCTAAAAGGTATCGACTTAATGCTAGGCTAGAAGGCCGGATCTCTCTAGAACGTTCACGATCATTCCTGAACCTTCCTCCTGATCTCCTGTCTGGGTGTAAAGCTCACATGGGTGCACTGTGAGCAACTGCCGTACACCCCGTTTTTACAGATTTACAACAAATGACAGTAATATCGTGATGCATTCTGGGATGTTTGAGTCGTCTATCTGTCTGTCTATCTATCTATCTATCTGTCTGTCTGTCTATCTATCTGTCTATCTATCTGTCTGTCTATCTATCTGTCTATCTCTCTATCTCGCTATCTATCTATCTCTCTATCTATCTATCTCGCTAGCTATCTGTCTATCTCTCTATCTATCTCTCCATTTATCTCTCTATCTATCTGTCTATCTCTCTATCTATCTATCTCGCTAGCTATCTGTCTATCTCTCTATCTATCTCTATCTATCTCTGTCTATCTATCTATCTATCTATCTCTATCTATCTCTGTCTATCTATCTCTCTATCTATCTGTCTATCTCTCTATCTATCTATCTATGTCTATCTATCTATCTATCTATCTGTCTGTCTGTCTATCTATCTGTCTGTCTATCTATCTGTCTATCTCTCTATCTATCTATCTCTCTATCTATCTATCTCGCTATCTATCTATCTCGCTATCTATCTGCCTATCTCTCTATCTATCTCTATCTATCTATCTATCTCTCCATTTATCTATCTCTCTATCTATCTGTCTATCTCTCTATCTATCTATCTCTATCTATCTGTCTGTCTGTCTATCTATCTGTCTGTCTATCTATCTGTCTATCTCTCTATCTATCTATCTATCTGTCTATCTCTCTGTCTATCTATCTCTCTATCTATCTATCTCGCTATCTATCTGCCTATCTCTATCTATCTATCTATCTCTCCATTTATCTATCTCTCTATCTGTCTATCTCTTTCTCTATCTCTGTCTATCTCTCTGTCTATCTCTCTATCTATCTCTCTATCTATCTGTCTATCTCTCTATCTACCTGTCTATCTGTCTATCTAAACCTAATCTATAATCTGTTTTTGATAGAGAGTTAGATTTTTTTTTTTGCTTTTCCTGAAGAATTGTGGAATGATGGAAGAATTTTCACCGCGTTAGTGTTAACGCCGAGCTAGACAGTTTTAAAACATAAAATATAACCATAAATAGTTCTTCATTTATTAGATGATTATTATTTTTTTAAATGCAACACGACATTTGTTCGTTTTACCTACACGTTGTGATGCGTGTTGCCTTTTGCGAATCGTGACGCGATATTTCGGTCCATATCGTCCACTCCTAATTTACGTCGTAAGAATTGCTGTCATTTTCTTGAACTGTGAGATTAGTAGCTAATTACAGCTAGCGTAATCATCAGGAGTGTAGCGTGAAGTCAGGACAGTTCGAGTGCTATTATGAGGTCGGACTCTGTGGTCCGGTCTCTCTGTTCTAACGGTAGAGGGAACGAGCGACACGTACCATGTGGTAGTTCACTATCTCCTGCAGACTCTCGCTACACTTCTCCAGACATTCCTGGAAGAAAAGAGAAAGAACGCAGAAAGAGTACAGTCACCGCCCCAAAATACCAACAACAACAGCAAAAAAAAAGCAGAACTTCTGTAACAAACTGATTTGTGGTGCATTATGAATAAGCCTGGTTTGTGTTTCCAATATATATATATATATATATATATATACCATTGCGCCTATAATAATGTCCAATATACAGATTATCATAGGATGCCATGATACTGCGAATTTTTGACGCTCACGAACCTTCATGCTAAGCTAGCTAGCCGTTCAATTCAGCTAATATTATGACCGAACAACACTGCCGTTGTTAATGTATATTTTGACGAGTACGGCTGTGTAAGGAATTAAACACCTGGTGGTGTGTTACAGGAAAATAATAAACGACTTTACCGTTGAATATTTTCCCAAAGTGCTTTATTCCTCTTATATCACAGCACTTTACAATCACTTCTAATTCTTTTCTTTTTTTAAAATTGATTAATTTTAACACACACACACACGCACACACACAAACAACGACACACAAACAAAGACACACACACACACACGCTTACTGATATCATTTCTTCCTTCTTGCACTGCTGAGACAGGTCTCGGATGCCGTTGACGAAAAGCTTGTTGGCGCTGACGTACACCTTCCCGGCTTCGATCATCCCACTGCATAACTTCACCAGCTACAGAGAGAGAGAGAGAGAGAGAGAGAGAGAGAGAGAGAGAGAGAGGGAAATGAATAAAAATCACACAATGATAGAATACGCAAACTGATCTTTCAATGAAAATCATCTCCCCCATTTATCGTCTTACGTGCTCTGGCTTGGCGTCAGTCCTTTATTAAAACGCTGCTATTGAGATGATTAAATCTCAGACTACATTAGAGAGCAGATACACACTCACACAGTGGAAAAAACCCCCAACAACCCATATTCTCCACACACACAAACACGACAGTGTAGTTTCCTCTGTAATGCAAGCCCATGTAAAGAGCAGAAGAACAATTTCTCACTTTTTCCCGGCACGCCACTGAGCCGCAGCTTCACACACGCAGCCGTCTTGTGCGGTTTCGTGTTTGTTTTAAGCCCTCAATTATCACTCTGGCTCCTGTGTGTGTGTGTGAGAGACAGAGTGTGTGTGAGACACATTCTCAGGTGGCCTCCATGTGTGAGACTGTACCAGAAGGCAGTCACGAGGCTCTGGAGCTCGAACTGTGGCCTCCGGAGCCGAGCGTCTGATCTCTTTTTTTTTTCTTTCTTTTTTTTTTTTGTTGCTTATTCTCTTTCATTTGTTCTTCTGCTCTTTTCTTTTTAATCGGGTTCAGTCACTGCACGCAGACCCCGCAGTTTATAGAGTAAAGGTTGCTCGTTAAGTGACACAATTTTGTCGGTTCTGGAGGACGGTAGAAACGGATTTTCTTTTTCAAAATCCTTGGGATCATAACGCAGACGGTCACTTCAGATATCTAAGGAAATAATAAAACGCAACAGGGCAGGGGTGGGCGATATGACAAAAACATCACATCACGATACTTTTGTACGATCCACACTATGTATGGCAATACACACAGATCAGCCATAACATTAAAACCACCTGCCTACTATTGTGTAGCTCCTCCCCCTTGTGCCATCAAAACAGCTCGGACCCGTCGAGGTGTGGACTCCACAAGACCTCTGAAGGTGTGCTGTGGTATCTGGCATTAAGACGTTAGCAGTAAGTCCTGTAAGTTGTGAGGTGGGGCCTCTATAGATCGGAGTTGTTTGTCCGGCACGTCCCACAGATGCTCAATCGGATTGAGATCTGGGGAATTCTTTGTCATGTTCTTCAAACCGTTCCTGAACAATTTTTGCAGTGTCCCAGGGCGCATTATCCTGGTGAAAGAGGGCACAGCCATTAGGAAATACCATACATGAATGGGGTGTACTTGGTCCGCGATAACATTTAGGTAGGTGGTACATGTCAAAGTAACATCCATGAATGCCCAAGGACCCAAGGTTTCCCAGTAGAACATTGCCAAGAGCATCACAATACCTCCACCAGCTTGCCTTCTTCCCATAGTGCATCCTGGTGCCATCTCTTCCTCACGTAAGCGATACACACGCCATCCACATGATATAAAATAAATGTGATTCATCAGACCAGTCCACCTTCTTCCAGTGTTCCATGGTCCAGTTCTGTTCCCCATGAGTATCAGTGAGCCTTGGTCGTCCATGTCCCTGTTGCCGGTTCACCGGTTGTTCTTCCTTGGACCACTTTTGGTAGGTATTAACCACTGCACACCGGGAACACCCCACAAGACCTGTCGTTTTGGAGATGCTCTGACCCGGTCGTCCAGTCATCACAATTTGGCCCTTGTCAAAGTCGCTCAGATCCTCACACTTGCCCATTTTTCCTGCTTCCAACACATCAACTTCAAGAACTGACTGTTCACTCGCTGCCTAATACAGTATATCCCACCCCTTGATACGTGCCATTGTATTTTATATTTTACAATCATTAAAAATGTACAAAAAGCACTCACGATAACGATGACATCTCATAAAAGTGAATCACTGAATTCTAATCATTAGTGACACCAAAATAAACATTCTTCAACTGGATACTAAGTTGAGTCCAACATGTTTACCTTCCTTTGACATGTCATGAATAATCACGTCCGTTACGACAGAGGAAGAGTAGGAGGAAGAGTAGGACGAGGGGGCGGAGTAATGGGAATATTAAATATAAATTATTTATAAATAAATATAAAATATTTCTTTCACACTAAAACATTTATACTATTTTAATAATAATAATAATAATAATAATAATAAAAATAATAGAAAATGTGAATATTCAAATAACCATAAAAAAACCCATCCCTAACAATTAAAAATAAATACATAAATAAAGTAAAACTTTCATACATTTTTTTTTAAAATCATTTAAAAAATATTTCAAAATACAATAAACAACATCATCTAAAATTTTTCTGATGTTTTTTTTTAAATACTAGTAAATAAATAAGTAAATAAATTAGCATATCCAATAACATTTTTATTTAGTTAATTATTAAAAAAAACATCATGCCTAATCATAAAATGTTTTAATATCTTTCTAAATATTTCTAAATAAAATAAAATAAAATAAAATTGTTTTGAATGTATTTATAATATATTTTTTTTTTACAATATAATATAATTAATACAATATAATAAACTATATTTCTTACAAACTATTAGGCAAAAAGGTGCATATTCAAACAGCAAAAATAAACAAACAAAAAAAGTAAATTATATATATATATATAATGTTAAATATTTATGCTAATTTTTTAAAGTAGTAAAGCACTTCAAATAGCATATTCAAATAGTAAAAATAAAGCCCAAAAAAGTTTTAAATATTTCTAAATTTCTATCACATATAATATAAAATATTTCTGCTATTTTTATTTTTTAGATATTATTCGTTACAAATGTGCATATTTTAATTTTTAAAAATAAAAAAAATGTTTATTATGATGATTAAAATCCAGTACCAATAGCCTTCTATTTAATTCACAAAAACAGATACGCCTAAACATAAAACTTTCTGTAATTACACAATAATACACAACTTACTTTATTTTTTATTCATTATGGATATTCTGTACCTGCTAGAGTGCATCATTTTGAACAACTGAGCAGTGCATTACGCGATTTCATGCACACTCAATATTCTCCGTTATGCTTTCGGACTAAAAAATGGTTACGTTTTCAAAATTAAGTGGGTTAGACAGTGAATAGGGGCCAGTTTTCAGTTGAGTTGTACGCGGAATCTGTGTTCGTTCTTAAGCCACACCCACAAAACACCGGAATGTTACTGCAACAGGCCGAGCTTTCCGAATCGACACTAATAAAAGAGAC
This sequence comes from Stegophilus panzeri, assembly GCA_024331685.1. Taxonomy (NCBI): domain Eukaryota; kingdom Metazoa; phylum Chordata; class Actinopteri; order Siluriformes; family Trichomycteridae; genus Stegophilus; species Stegophilus panzeri. The sequence goes on from JANDJT010000050.1 coordinate 5,108,172, forward strand.
GCGTCTCCTTTGTCCTGATTGGTTGAAAGTTACTGAGTTTTTTTCCTCGGAGCGCATATTTTACGGCAGAACGTGAGGAGGACCCCGCCTATCATGCTACCTTTAATGAGACTCTCAGCGTGTAAAAAACACATCCATCGCCCAGGCAGAGGAAGAGCGTTAGGAAGAAAAGCGTGCTTTATAATACAATCTGAAGAACATAATGCTTTATTTCATTCTTCTGCAGTGACACATCTCACCTTGTCCAGCTTCGCCTCGATCTCCACCACTTCGGTCTCCACTTCATCGATGTTCGCCCTGAAAAACACAAAACGACATGAAGTTACTGCACTGCACCAGAAATGGTTCTTTATGCTCCGCCACCATCATCACAACACTTAAATGAGGGAAGAGACTTCGGGAGAACGCTGTTCATCGCTCCAGGACAAGTTTCCACAGACTTGTACAGCAAATGACACGGAGCGTTAAAGCAGCAGTTCTGGCTAACACACTTCATCTTGTTATTATATTTTCTTTCCTGTACACTACCACTCAACAGATTGAACATGTTCCTCACTGTCTCAAAGACATTTTGATAAATGGTTGAAATGTTCAAAATAATGCATAAATGGTACTTTTTTTTTATCACTAGTGTTATTTTAACATAAAATGAAACCCATCCATTTTCTATACTGCTTATCCTACAGGGTCGTGAGGAACCCGGAGCCTATCCCAGGGAGCATGGGGCACAAGGCAGGGTACACCCTGGATGGGGTGCCAATCCATTGCAGGGCAATAAAATGAAATTGTTTATCCAAACAGATTTTTGAAGAAGCATTGAGAAGCTAGGCCTATGAGAGAAGTCTGAGAAAATCCTCCTAGATGAAGCTCGATCATAAACCTGGTTGAGAAGCTGCCAATGATATCATATCAGGACACTTGAAGACATGATATACTCTATAAGTTTGCTTTTCGCTGCTTTAATGGCTGATTTTAACACCAAATCAGCCGCTTCTAATCCGTTCGTAAATTTTAAACAATTTAGAAAAACACGTATCACGATACCGATATGTCCAAAAAGTGTATCGTGACATCATTTATTATGACGTATTATATCGTCATATTGCACAACGTGAAAATATAAATTCTTAACACTTTTCTTGGTCACTGTATAACATAATGTGCGTTATTTCATAGTGTTGGCGTCTCTATTATTATTCTAAAATATTACTGGGGGAAAAAAATGAAGAAAACCCTTTCAGGTGTTTATGCGTACTGTATGTAAGTGCAAGACGAAGTCAGTCCACATTACAGTTCGTCACAACATCAATAAACAGCCTATTATGTTTTTCTCGAAATGTTAGGATTATTACACTGCAACACGTGTACTTGGAGGCCCAGGACACCCATCGGATGCCACTTTGGCTTTGAAAATAGACCAAAGGAAATCAACCAAACTTCCGCACGTGTCATACTTTGACGCCTGAACTTCAAGAACCCATAAATATATATCACCAAAACTACATTTTGTCAAAATAGGACCATTGTTCTGCTGCATGGTTCTTTATACATTAATTTTCCACCCCATCCTCTCAATACGAATGCTCCTGAAGGATAATCAATTTTACAAATAAGTGTCCAGTCCCCTCCGAAGGTATTGGAACAGCAAGGCCAAATCTATTGTTTTCATTATACGCTGACGACATTTGGGTTTGAGATCAAAAGACGGATATGAGACGACGGAGCAGAATTCCAGCTTTCGTTTCCACATTTCTACATCTAGACTTGTTAAACAACTTACACCATGGCACCTTTAGTTTGAATCCACCCTTTTTTTTTTCTTTCAAGTGATCAAAAGTATTGCAAAATGTGACTAATAGGTGTTTCTTGTTGCCCTGCTGAGTCCTGTTAAATTGAATGTTTAAAGAATTAGTAGCTTTGAATGTTTACTCTTGGTTTGAGTCCTGGGTTACACCTGTGAAGACTGCGTTTGTTGTTAAAAAGGATAAACCAACATGAAGACCATAGAGCTGTCTATGGGAGAAAGGCCATTTTGAAGCTGAGAAAAGCGGGAAAATATATCAGAGGCATTGCACGAGCCTAAAAATTTGGGTGGTCTGATACAACACGTCTAGATGTAAACACCAGGAAATAAAAGCTGAAATCCTAAACTCTGGTCTCATATCCATCTTTTGATCTCAAACCCAAATGTCTTTGGCATACAACACAAAGAAATGACCTGGCCTTGCCGTTCCTAGAGTTTCGAAGAGGACCGTATATCCGTATTTTGCACTTTCTCTTCTTATGAATATGTGGCTTCGTTCCTCATCCTGTGTTTGTCATACGCAGGATGAGGGTGTGATCCGGATCCGGAGTCGTTTGACGACTGATAAGTCAGCGTGAACGTGTGATTATGACGTAATTGTTAAATAAAGAGAAATGACAGCAGTGACGCAGTGTTCTTGTGAAAAGTAAAACTGTTCAAGTGTCCTAAACCTCGGGAAGGTGTTGTCAGTGTTGCTAAGAGCTGAAGTTTATTTTCAGTAAGACGCCTTTGTGCTGGCTGATTGGATCCGATGGAGCTTTGCATCACTTGGGACAGAGAGAAGTAAGAAATGAGATAGACTGCGTTCATAAGTCTCTTTCTAGCAAAAAAGGAATCATTCACCACAACACGCCACAATTTTACATTAGGGGGGTACGATGGCTTAGCGGTTAGCATGTTTGCTTCGCACCTCTGGGGTTGGGGGTTCGAATCATGCCTTTGCATGTTCTCCCTGTGCTTCGGGGGTTTCCTCCTCCAGTCCAAAGACATGTGACAGGCTGAGTGGCATTCCCAGATTGTCCGTAGTGTGTGAATGTGTGTGTGTGTGTGCCCTGTGGATCCAGGATGTCCCCTGCCCTGTGCCCCTAGTTCCCTGGCTCTAGGCTCCTCCGCAACACTGTGTAGGATAAGCGGTACGGAAAACGGATAGATAAACGTTAAAAAAAAAAAGAAATCTAATGGCAGGATCTAGTGACATGGAAATGTAATAGTTTGCCTGACTTTTCTAGCTTTAGGCTTTCCTGAGATCCCCAGCGTTAATCATATGGATGAGCCACAGTGATCGCACTCACCCACCCTGCTGGCACTGAATCTGAGAAAGAGTTGTCGTGTATCATCTCAGCTCTCTCAGACAATAACATCTGAGTCATTGACTGAATGAGAGAGAGAGAGAGAGAGAGAGAGAGAGAAAAAATGACTTTTTACATAATCATTTCAGTAACTCTGTCATAAACTCAGAACTGAAGCGTGCGAAGATAAAGAGCTGCTTTTCTGATCTGCGTACTGTATGAATGCTAACGCTTTGTTCTCGGACCAGGTGATACCTGTTCGTTAACATTGCCAACCTTTCTCGACGGCAGCGATCAAATATTTTTATCCTCTAGAAAGAAAATCGCTTGTTAGGCTTATTTACACCACAGTTCAGTTGAATTCTCAATTCTGATTGGATTAAAATTCTATAACAGCAGCTCTGGTTTATCTGAATGCACTCATTCTAATAAGTTAACTTACGCAAGGACTTGTACGGCAGACAGAATTTAGGAAAATCACGTGTAATTGTTGATATGGTGAAGTTTTCTGTAAGGAGACGTTTATTTAAAGTCCCCGTGAAGTGCCTTGAAATTTGCAGCGTTACACGATGTGTCGCCGTACAGTAGTTTCCACTGAAACAGGAAGTCAGGGTGGGACATATCGAGTGCCCCCTCCCACTTTTTAAATAGCCAATAGCGTTTAGCTTACCTCACAGCCCGGGCTAAACCGTACATGATAGTTAGTACCGTGGGTATTTATGATGTTGGGGGCGGGACACTTCAGATTCTAGAGAACATTTGATTGGACAGAAAATCTGATGAAGTGCAGAATGATGTCATCAAAATTGTTGAACCGTATTGGCTGTAGAGAGAGACTGTACATTTTGAATGCGTATATCGTCTAAATGTGAATTTTGTCATTGTTTTGGAGCACACTAGCTAACAGTAGATAACCTTAAAGGGAACATATTCGTACTAAAAGCCACAAAACTTTCAAAGTTGATTTCGTGGGGACTTTAAAATTTCTGGAAGGAGTCTCCAGTGTCAGTGCTTTGGAAAAGTTTGTCGTGAGAGAGAGAGAGAGAGAGAGAGAGAGAGAGAGAGAAGGAAATGCTGGTGAGGAAACAACCGTTCCTAGCTGCTAGAAAGTAAGAGATAACAGGGACTAACATGTTTTGCAGATTTTCCACAATTGGAAAGTCTATAAATGGATAAAATGTATGATACATGATTATTTAATTATAAGTTGTGATTGGGTGGTTTAACATGCCTCGAAGGAAAACCTTCGAGCCGTTTTTCTTCCAGCTGAAAAAGTTCCTGGAACCACAATCAGCTGTTTTTCCTCCAGTGGAAAAGGTTCCTGGAACTACAATCAGCCGTTTTTGTCAGGAATCAATTTGTTTTTTGATAAATGATGAAACATTTCTTGGGGGTGAACTCAAGACTTCTGGAGCCGAGCATACCGACCGAATCTGGCAGTCAGGGAAATAAAATATAACTGAGACACACACCCACTGTGAACTCATCTACACACTGCCTGCCAGCTAACAGTGGGCTGTGTGTGTGTGTGTGTGTGTGTGTGTGTGTGTTTCACTGAGAGAGTGATGAGAGGGAGAGAGAGAGAGAGAGAGAGAGAGAGAGAGAGAGAGAGAGAGAGAGAGAGAGAGAGATGCCGACCGCCAGTAATTTGACACAGACAAAACAGAGAGGAGACAAACAGCGCCTGGGTAACTGTGTGCCAAACCTCCATGTCTGCATGTCTGAGACGAAATGGGAGAATTTTTTTGTCCAGATGTAGACGAATGTTTATTTAGACAGAATATGCATGCGTCCTGCTGTCTATCCTGTGGAAATCTCCCTCTTTTGGGCATCACGGCTGTTGGACGTGAGAATGAACTCACTGACGTCTCAAACAAGCTTGTAAGCGTGTGTATCTCACCTCATACTGTAGCTCGACACATGACGGAAATCTGAAATGTAGACATGACCACCCCTGAAAATGCTCTTCAGGCCTGAAGACACAGCACATTGCATAAATGAAGACCTGGAGGGAAGTTGCTCCATCCGCCCTCTTCCACATACTCGAGCTAAGAGATGCTCGCGATTGGCTAGTGTTGGCTGCGAATGCCTTGCGATCTCTTGACGACAGCGCGATCGCGTTTTTGTCGAGGAACTCGAGAGCTTCTCTTGCTTGAAATTGCAGCTACCGGGAAACCACAAACTTTCTCTTTTTGAAGACTTTTCCAGTGCCGCAAAACTTAAAGTTACAGCTTTGACTGTTATAAAGCCCTGACACTGGAGACTCATTCCGTAAACATTTAATAAACACCTCCTCACAGCCTTAAAGCCTCTCCTGAAGCCCTTTCTTATACAGCGCATATTTCTTTACCAAAAGAGCAGCAATATGTAACGAATAATAAAGGATAAATAAATAAAAGTATATTTGCGATGGTGAATGGCGTGCAGCATCTGCATCTTGAGTCAGTTTGCACCAAACGATTGAAAATCGATCCATTTTCCATACCACTTATTCTACACAGGGCTGCAGGGGAGCCTGGGAGTCTCGACCCATCGCAGGGCACAATCGCACACCACTAATAATCTGGAAATGCCAATCAGCCTACAATGCATGTCTGTGGACTGGTGGAGGAAACCAGAGTATCTGGAGGAAACCCCTGAAGCACGGGGAGAACATGCAAGCGCCACGCACACAGGCTGGAGGAGGCGGGATTCGAATCCTCAACCTCGGAAGGTGCGAGGCAAACTTGCTAACCATACTAATGCTAATTTAAATATAATTAGCATTAGTGTGGATTACTCAGATTACCGTGTAGACTTAGTGATATAAATCAAGTGTCCGGACTGCAATGTGTACGTGGTTGTGTAATGTGGGTGGGTTTGTGTTAATGTTATTGTGTGTTTTTCCTGAGTGGAAAGGCACACGCTTGGAGGACAGCTGCTCTATCTGACCTCAGGCTCTCTCTCTCTTTCTGTCTCTCTCTCTCTGATTGTCCTGCTTCATCGCACATGGCACTCGAAAGACCTACGGGCACATCCCCACCTTCCCCCGGGGGTTGTAACCATGGTAACTGATGCTGGCGGGGGGAGGGGGGGCGCTGACCTGTCTCACCCAACACACTTCTGTCTACTCTCTGAATACTCTACTGAAGACTGACACTTGCGTCAATTTATAACTGTGATGTCATCTTTACTTTTACTACACTGTATAATCAGGAGCTGTTAAATTACGGATTCTGATTGGTCAGAAGGTGTTGATTATTTTCTTATAACAGCAGCTCTGACAGTAGCAAAGCAAATCACAGGTTTACATACGCTATCATCTAGGGTGACTGCTCCACCTAAGTGGTAGGTGATTGTTAATATACTGACGAGATGTTCATGTCTGGTTAAACTCAACATCCTAACGTAACTTGGTTAATATGTCTCTCGTTGCACCTCGGTTCTGTGGCACATGCTACTCTTTAACGAATCCCACCAGTTTCTGCACTACACACACAAACTGAGATCATATTTGTGAATTCAATTACGTTCGTCACAGCTTTTTAGCCTTCTGGGCAAGTATATCATGAGCCTGGGCAAGCAATTTGGTGCAGTGGTCATGCTAGTGAATTTATGATTGGTCCACACCTGCAATATGGGATTACAATGGGATTTAAAAAGAAAACAGTCCCACGCACACCTCTAGCATAGTCTATTTCCGTTCCACTGGAAAGTACAGCCTGTCTGAGGTGTTTCAGCCCAGCTGCACCACCACGATCGCCTCACTGCCGATGACGGATGTCGTTATTATGCCCTTGAGCGAGGCACTTAATGCCAAGCTGTTCCAAGGACACTGTTTGCTCAGACTGTTACCATCACCTCCTCCACTTTGAACAAGAATCTTTCTTCATCATAAAATATACATCATTACAAAGCTTCTACTCAACCAACAGCTCTCCCATCATCAAGGGCAATCTCATAAACCGTACTAAGAAGCAACGTTTCATCATTCGTTTATCATTTATTAGCGCTACAAAAATGTTTTCGCACATGTTAGAGTTGGGTTTGGGATCATAGTATGAGTTTAGAACAAAGGAGCAGCTGAGAACAGACCCGCTAATGAGAAGAAAGCTGGCACCTCTATTATGGCTATGGTCTTGGCTACGGTACTTGTATATTCTGCCAAAAAGTTCCCGTTGAGACGGACACTACCCGTCAAATGGGGTGCCAATAATAATAATGAGACGTTACATACACACACTATTAAAGGCTTTAGCATACTTAAGGTGGTAACACCATCACAAGGTTACAAGCTCTACGGTTATGTTTTGGCTGTCCCGTACACATACACGTACTCCAGTCCTGCAGGTGGCGCCAGGAAAATCGCGTGATAACTACTGCGACCAAAGTCATCCATCATGGAATGATTTGGCTCAGGCATGCCTAGTTTATAACGACCAATAGTAGGATTTCACGTCAAACAACAGACGTAACAATCCCTTTGTTTTTTTTCCAAAGCTGACTGACCACGTAGTCTGGAATAAAATTGACACAATGTTCACTTTAACATAGGTCAAACATAGATCAGTCAAGATGGCTGAATTTATATATATATATAATGTTGTTTTTCTTCCAATGTTGCTGCATGCTTAAATCATCACACGCATATTCAGTACAAGGATTCAAGACACACCTAATGTTTCTCCAGTTTTGTTCTGCCAATAGTCTTCAACATACACAGTCAGTGTAACAGTGCTGAGGGAGGGGCGGAGGTCTGGGCTACATCCTGTCTGAGACATGATACCATTGAGCCGAATATTGATCCCTTTATTGGCGTAATAGAGTCTGCGGATTTTGTCTCAGTCAGAAAAGGAAGATGGATGTGCGGAGTAGTGAGGGAGGGGCTTTTTTTTTTGGTAAACGTTCTATTTGTTAAGGCTGATTTTTGTTCAGTTGATCCATCCATCCATTTTCTGTACCGCTTATCCTACGCAGGGTCGTAGGGAGCCTGGACCCCATCCCAGAGGGACTCGGGGCACAAGGCGGGGGACACCCTGGATGGGGTGCCAACCCATCGCAGTGGTCAGTTGATGTTGGTTTCATTTTCTATCACAGAAGCACTGACAGTAGTGCTGACTGCACGACAAATCACAGGTTTATATTAATATACGTTTGTTCCATGGTACCATTCCTATAGTAATTTACACAGAGACTTGCAGCAGATACATTTATTTGGTAGGCAATTTGGGAAGGAGTCTCCTGTGTCAGCAAGGTTCCTGGGCTTTGGGCGGTTGTGGTTCAGGTGGTAGAGCGGGTTGTCCACTAATCGTAGGGTTGGCGGTTCGATTCCCGGCCCACGTGACTCCACATCCCGAAGTGTCCTTGGGCAAGACACTGAACCCCGAGTTGCTCCCGATGGCAAGCTAGCGCCTTGCATGGCAGCTCTGCTACCATTGGTGTGTGAGTGAATTATCACTGTGGCATTAATATAAAAGGAATAAAACACTCCAGGATGTGTGGTTATAGGAAAATAATACACTTCGGTGTATGAACAGTAACTCTGCTTCAGTAACAGCGCTGTTAAGGGGTAAAACCTGGTCAAAAAACAAAACCTTTCCTCGACTAATTCCAACAGACGAATTTCCTGGGGGATCAAAGATTTAGAGAATCAAACCAGAAAGCAGCCACCGGGCATGCTTTACGCTTCATTCTCTAAAGCAGGCCTCGAGCAGGCTGCGTGTCAAATCACGAGGTCAAAGCCAGAGCATAAAACAGCGTACCCAAGCATTATGCCCGTGCAGAATTTCCCGGATGTTAGCGGGTTTTTTTAAAACTTGTTTTGAATCCTCTTGAGGAAGAACAGTATGTGAGTCATATCAGAAAAAACCATCCTAGATCCTACTCCTTTATTTACTATAACTCTAGTGTAGTCACTTCCTCTCTCAATCACACACACACACACACACAGGCTGGTGCACTAACGACCTCCCAGAGACACTCAGGCTGTAATTAATCACTCACGCTCGGATGATGATGAACCACTACATGGGTATGGTCAGGGATTCAGCCACAGATTCAGTCGCAATTCTTTCTCAGTGCATTCGAACTCGGCTCGGAAATATCAATACTAATATATCGGCATTTCTTGATGTCTCTACGTCGCTAATATTTACTTAATGCTACATATAAAAAAGTCTGTTTATACTGTATCTAAGCTATTTCATTTAGGTTTACTTCTCTTCTCATTTCCTCTAGATGGTATTGCGTATTGTTTCCTTCATTGAGATAAGTAATAAAATTCTTTCTATGACAACATTGATGAATTCTTGAATCTGATTGGTCGCTAGTTCTAATATGTTTGTGTTTTTACTGTATAGTAAGAACTAATACAAAGACTTGCATGTTGGACACTCAACATAAATTAATTTTAAAAATGTATGAGTTTTCTGTGAAGAGATGTTCATTTAGAGATTTTGGAAGGAGTCTCCAGTGTCAGTGGTTTCTTTTCCAACAATCTTCAAACTTAAGATAAAGGTAAGATACGCTTGCGTTCTTGTTCTTATTTACTTCTGCATATTATCTAAAGAGACCTACTTTGTAGTCTCTATCAAAAATACACCCTCATGTTAGTTCACTAGGTCAGGGACTAAGAATATTATCAAGCTAAAATAATCACTTGGGGTCCAAGCACCAAAGATGCATAGTTGTGAACTGTAGCTGTCATGGGGGTAGAATATGCATAATATAACCCCATGGCTATAAATATCAAATGGACCAGAATGCAAAGCATATAATTCAGAGAGGACACCATGCAAGCAGGGCTAAGGGTCTAGCGTTCCTGCAGATCACTATATGACCGGCAGATTACTACAGCCAACGCTTCACACCCCACAGATTTAATTGTTGGTGCTGTAAAATCCAAGTTGATCCCTTCCCTTTGCTCCTTGGCCAACATGGCTCCTCCCACAGTCACACTCCATCAACACCTCCCGCAATGCACTGGTGTCTCCACTGAGAACTCTTGGCATCAACTCTCAGGTGGAACCTGATTTTGGCACGGACGCAGGGTCAGTCAGCAAAACGCAAAACCGGTATGTGCGGGTGGTATCTTTTCTCACACACGATTCCCACAGGCTCTGGTTTGGGAATTGTTGGTATGCTAAGGCCAGCTGGACTCACTTAAGCCTGCCAGAGAGTGACTAAACACACGTAGCTCACCACAACTTGGCTGTCAGGTCTAGAAAATAAACCATCAACAGACAGAATGTAAAGAATTGGGAAAAGTGTAAAAGTGTGGGTGTTCTGTTCTCCTCTTCTGGCCCACAATGAAGGCTGCTTGCCTTCTGACCCATCCAAAGTCAGACCCGATTTCATCTACTTGATAGGACAAGTCTCCTATCTTTAGCTTTTAGCATGTGCCTAGTGCATTCTTCTTTGCCAGCCACTGTGGGCGAGGACGATCACTCAACTGAACCAGCATGCAGATGTTCAGGGATATGGCACGGATATTAAGCTGAACAGAAATCGTCTGTTAACAAATGGGCACTCAGATGAACAGCACCTCTGGGTTTGCACAGCACTGTCAATTGTTTAACTGCTACATTGATTTGTTTTGGGCAGCTGAAAGCTTGGCAGAGTCACAAGTCTCAGTTCTTAAAGACAGATTAGGACAGCTGAGAACGCTTCCGTTAAACTGGCCTCCTTTCAAATGAAAACAAGGAGCCAAGTATGCTTGTTGTGTGCGAGGGAAAAGTTATGTCCGTGCTTCCCCTGGCAGATTGGAAAGCTTTAAATAATGGTAACATGTTTCTGCTCTCCATCCTTGGCATAGTAGAGGATCAGTTGGAGACAGTTGGAGAAAGTCTCTTGGAAAGATTAACACCCTTTTGGCTCTGAATCAACCGGACGCTGCTGGTTAAGAAACACAGACCTTCTCCCACAGATAACATTCTGCAAACTATTACTATTACCCTTTGGGAGTCTGGTTCTGTTATCACCCCTCACTGGCCAAAACCAGCTGCTGAACTCTAGAGTGTGAGGCATGGATCTTTATCAGGGGTGTGATGGAAATCTGAAACGGCTATAACATTATGCAGTTAACAGGTACAGATAATGATGTTACAAAGCAGTGCTAAAATCAGGTTATGGGATGTCTAAACTTTAACCCCTTTCAGGACCTGAAAGCGTTATCTAAAACTAAAGGTTTACCATTTTAATGAGCCGAAAAATAGTTAAACTCTAATTAACCGCTGGTCTGGTTTGAGATGAAAAATCAGATCAGATGATCTATATGGGTGTGGAAAATTCTCCTGGATCTGGAAATAACATTGCTACCTCACAGCTCCGGGTATGTCTCCAGGTTTGATCTCGAGTTATTGTCTGCTCTGCAGGTTCTCTCTGTGCTCATGTTGGTATCCTTTGGTTTCCTCTCACCTACCAAAACCATGGCAGGATGCTGACTGGCTATGCTAAATTGCCCTTAGGTGTGGTGAACAAGTGTGTGAATGTGTGTGCATGGCGCCCTGCGATGAACCGCTATACCATCCAGGGTGTATTCCTACCTCACGTCCATTGTTCCCGTGACACTCCAGGTCCACCGTGACCATGACCACTTACTGAAGAGGAATGACTGATGATTAAGCATTATTAGCTTAACCAACTATTTCACAAAGATTTCAATGGCGGTCATAAAAATAACTTGACTTACTCAAAGTTTTTTATATGGTGATGATGATGATAATGATGCCCAAGCCCATGAAGTTACCAGTTCAGTGTTGGAACCATTTGTCAGATTAAAAAACATCTCATTTGCAGTGGAAACGTAAAGAACGGTTCTGGATCCCAGCAATGGCACTGAGACCACCTGTGGTTGTGTTTGCAGTTGTGGTTGAGGTCTTTGTTACTATGACAACAGGTTTAGCAGATAAACTAGTCATGTTTATCAGGTTTAACCCGACAACCTTAAACCTATACTATACTTACACAATCCTTATTGTTCACACACACACACACACACACACACACACACACACACACACACACATACATTGTTGTCTCTAAAATGTGATCAGGAGGAAAAAGCAAGGAAACCAGAGAGGACAGATCCTCTGCAGTGACAGTGAGTGTGAAACCTCTTTCCTTCCTGCCATCCTCTACAAGGCCACGCTGCTTCAGCTGATAAAGCGCTGGCCTGAGTGATATGGAATACCATGGAGTGTGTTAAGGCTCTGATCCACAGTTGGAAGGAGAAGGTCAGAGGAACGATGTGCGATGGAAATTCTCAGGGATCGGACAATTTGTGAGAAACAACACAGCTGAAGGGAAAATGCGCCACTTGGCAGTTCTCGAAGTATTTCCAGGAATGTGGACCTAACATTGTCTTGGCAATACCCTTGAGGCAGGTTTTATTATTTTTTTTTTTTTGCATAAACATTTTTATTAAGCAGAACATATTGTGGAGTTTTCCACGAATGGATTTACATTCCTTCACTGGCAAAAGCGTTGAAATTATTTTCAAACAGTCGTCACAGCTTCGCAGTGCCGTCACAACGAATCTGTGCTACTGTGAAACTCAAACCGTATAGTTTTTGCATCGTATCCTTATTATGATAATCATCTGTCAGTTTGCCTCAGTATGCCTCACTGTGCAATATCATAATCAAGTGCATTTCACAGGAAATGCAGCCAAACCCCGCAGGCCATCTAATAAGCTGATTAGTCACTCTCCATTTAGACGAAACTCAGGCATGGACCCTCTGAGTGCTGACCTCTGACCCCTTCCGAGAGAGCAGCTGCCCCTATACTGCCTCATGCCTGCTGGGATTAGAGGACACAAGAGCTGTCAGGGATACACAGGGCAGGAGGCCTCAGTGACTTTCACGCCCCCACACACACACGTTCTCTGATGGACGCTCGCCAGAAGAGGCAGGGTCAGTCCGAAAGATTTCCCGCTTTTTTCCTCCCTGACGTTCACCAGATGCAGCGAAACCCTTCAACCCAAAGAATGTGTTTCCGTTTCATAACGTAGCCCGTCTTATTCCAAGAGCATAATAATGGAACGATTTCCCTTAAAAATACAATATATTCTCTCTATATATTACATCACCAATCAAGGGTCCGAGGGTTCAAGCTAAGAAAGTAGAAAGAGTTTCAAATACTGCTTCATTTTTGTCAGATTAGGTCTTTACCCACTTTAGTTTTAAATGGTTGAGTTTTATTAACATTACTGGAACAAATTCTAGTCTTTGTTCATGCTAAACGAAGTTACTCTTAAAGGGCGAGGACTGCGTAAGCACTGAGGTGAAGACGGAGCTTGGCACACGTCTCCTCCGACTGGGATCGGTATCACTCAGCAGAACAGGAGGGTGTCACTTTCTACTGTCAGCACGTGAGAAGTCAACAAAAGTGTACGATAACACAGAGCTGGAACTCATCAGATACAGTCTGAGTAAACAGAGGAAGCCTGAGAGTAATGAAATGTTGGTACACTGTTATGATTTTTTGGACTTTAAAGTAAGCAACGCTTTATAGAAATCTAATAAAATAAATTGAGCCTAATTTTTTTCTCAGGGCACGGAATGAAGCATTAGCAGAAGTCTGGATAAGGACAAAGGGATTGGGGTTTCCAGAGCAGCTTCAGTTTCTCCAGCAGATGCCTAATTAGTGTGGCGTGCTGTCCTCATTAACCCCGGCCGGTTTCCGTAAATACGGACGGATGAGTTGTCCGACGAAAGACGGTCTGAAAAACATAGCAGATGGCATTGGGTTTGACCCGAGAGCTTTCCGCGTGACTCGTATGCGTCTCGTATACGCCTTCAAAACAGACAAGCATCCAAATAAAAACATCGGCCACTTTAATCGGAACACACGCATAAAATCATGCCGATTCGGCTCGACGGCTTCAGTTAATGCTCACATCAAACATCAGAATGTTATCTCAAGAGTTTGAGCGTGGAATTGTTGATGGTTTGAGTATTTCAGCAACCGCATTTCTCCTGGGATTTTCAACCACAACAGTCTCTAGTGTGGTGTGAAAAATCCTCCAATATTCTATAGGTAGAAACACCTTGTTGATGAGAGAGGTCAGACGAGAACGTCCTGACCGGATCGAGTTCGCAGGAAGTCTCCACTGATGCAAATAACCACTCTTTACAACCACGGTGAGCAGAAAAGAACCTCAGAAGGCACAGTACACCTCACCTCGTGGTGGATGCTCTACAAGAGCATAAGACCCCACCAAGTTCCACTCCTGTCATCCAAGACGAGGAATCCGAGGCAGAAAAATTTTCAGAACTGAGTGCTTTGTGTGTTTACTTGTAACATCACGAGCTGCGTCTTTTTTGGTTTTTTTGTCTTATTAACCATTAGAGAGATGAAAAAAGACTGTGAAGGAACGACTGTTTATAGCTGTCGTGACAGGAACTGACTTGTTTTTTTTTTGGACGTTCCACAACTTTACACTTACTACATACGGAAAAATGTATGACATTCCGTTGTTTAATAAATGAAAAATTGTTATGGTATAGGAGGACTAAAACACTCTATATAATCAAGTTTGTGGTGGTATCGCTGATTATTTTCCTATAAAAGTACGTTTGATTTCTTACATAAGATTCTCCTTGCAGATCTGGTATGTCTTTGTGCTTGTGTTTGGGTTACTTCAAGAGTGAAGGACTCACATTACAATGCATCCTGCCACCGCAGTATGTAGTAATTAGGCCTGGTCCCTGAGGAACACTTCACACACACACACACACTGGCAGACAGAATGGTGGTCCAACAAAGGCTGGCATGAGGAGGATGTGGTGAGGTTAACCCTTTCCGGTCACTCAAAGCGCACTGTGATTTCATTCCGTCAGTTTCTATTGAGCAATACTTCCTTACACGTAAATAAATACTTCCTCGAATAACACTGCCGTGCTTAACGCCAAACCCAGCACACAGCATAGCATTGCATTTCTCCACAGTACGAACACATGATTAAAACTGGTCTCAAGCCTTGCGTTTTCATATTACTGTAAGTCAGGAGGCAAATCAGGACCCCCGACCGTGTGTGTGAGGGTTTTTGTCTGTCATTCTCCGTAAATACTGTGGATATCGATTAGGGTCATATTTTTAAAATGCTCAAATCTGGACTACAGTATATATTTATGAAAATTCTTTCCCCTGTGCACGTTTCTCAGTCAAAAGTAAACACCTAGCATTTTAAAGGAGAAAATTCTATCCCGTGCCAAATCCGCTGAAAGATGCCCCGCCTACCTCTACATGTATAACATTGCTGTTGAATTCGAAGATTACAGCAGGGAATATAATCTCGCCTTTGCTTGGCGATATCCGACGGGTTTTCCCGAGTCGCCTCGCACAATGCGCCTCCTCGCAATTATTAACCTTCTTCGTCAACGTTAGGTATTGTTTTCTTAAAGACTCTGGAGCATTAAGTCACAAGAAGCACCTTCGTATGTTTTAAATGTCTGAGCAATAGTGCATTCCGGCAGTTTTTTCTCATTTCTGCTACATTTTGAGACAAAAGCTAACCTCGGTGGACAATGTTTAGTATTCGAAACCTAATTTCACCTTTGTGTGAACTGGTGATAATGAGTCACATACATTACAGCACAGTGAAAATCTTTTCTACGCATACCCCAGCATGTCAGGAAGTTAGGGTCAGAGTGCAGGGTCAGACATGATACAGCACCCCTGGAGCAGAGAGGGTTAAGGGCCTTGCTCAAGGGCCCAACAGTGGCAGCCTGGGAGTGCTGGGGCTTGAACCCCCGACCTTCTGATCAGTAACCCAGAGCCTTAACCACCAAGCCCACCACTACCTCTACATGGTGGTCAGTCAGTGTGATGTTCTTGATAAGCAGGGTAAAGCAAGTAAATGGAGCTGATGTAGAAAAGTTGTTCGTATGAGATCCAAGCCAAGTGCCGGGTGTTTAGTGTTTAACAATCTGTATGTGGAGACCCGACAGTGAGTGTACAGCACATGAGATGACTCGTGTAGAATTTAGTACGGGGTGGTCCATCATGACGACAGCGTACAAAAATGTGAGTGGATATTCAAAAGGGAAGTGAAGCACACATACACACACATGCTGGGAGAACCATCGCTCACAATACTCCATTGTCAACTGCCTCTCGTTCTCCAAGATGAATGAGGGAATGATCGCGCCATGCTGTAGATAGTGTATTTGCAGTATTCCATCATGTTCCGTCATGTTTAAAGCACGAGGAGATCTCCGGCATGTTTGTGGGCTACACTTACACGTGCAAAAAAAACATACCATGGTGCTCCATCTTGCCAGTGCTTCCAAACATTGTCAAGCGAAAGGTACTTAATAGAGTCGCACATCTGTCCAATCGATTGAGTAATTGTACTTCAGCACGTGATGAAATGTCTGACTGTTCCCAGATTTTTCATCACCAGTGGTTCATGAGTTTTGGAATGAATGGACAAATAATACCTCTAGTTTAGAAAGTATCTACTAAATCTCAAAATGATGACATTCCAACAATCACAAAGCTAAAATCAACAAACAGTATATACATATTTTAAGTTTTGCATTGATATCTGGCATAGTTAGAAAAGATAATACAGAAAAGGAAAAAAAAAAAAACCACGACAGCATGTTGATGCTGTGTGACACTGGAGACTCCTTCCATGAACCCTAAATAAACATTCAGCATATCAACAATTATCTATCGTCGGAAATCTATTTATTATTAGATATTATTAGGATACGTGGAACGTCCGACCGTACAGTACAACTCCCTGTGAGTTAGTTGTTACTACAGCAACGATGGCGTATATAATCGAGTACGTTAATATACAGTACCAAAAGGATCTAAAAACTAAGCAGAGGATATGAAAGAGTTTGGAGGGGCATTTATAAAGGTAAAGGTTGGCCTTACATGAAGATATTAATACTGTAAATATTTATATCATATTCAGAAAGGGAGACGTTTATACATTGCATTTGGTATATATATATATATATATCTCATTTACACAACTGAGCTGATGGTTAAGGGCCTTGCTCAAGGGCCCAACAGGAACATCTTGGTGGAGCTGGGCTTAGATCTCATGACCTTCTAGTCAGAAGTCCAATGCCTTAACCACTGAGCTACCACTGCCAAGATGTTCGATTTGACCCAGATTGTCTTAATGAAGGAACGTCTCCGAAACCCAACACATTAGTCATGTTTATAGCATCGTACAGTATACATTTTTGCGATCAACTATTAACATTGTCTTGATGGCCAAATGTCCAAACTGATGCTGTATGCTATGAAATCTATGAAATCAGACGTGACTCTTTGCCATAAAGAAGCTTTGTGACTGAAAAACAACAATGGACTGACAAAAATAAACATCGACAAAGAGAGAGAAAGGGAGGCAGCGAGACTGAAAGGCTATAGGTTATATCCATCTATCCTTTTTTCCTCTCCAGGTGTTTCCGTCAGCTCGTTTTCACTGCGGCTCTCTTGACGTCATCGTACGGGTTTGTGCCAGGACGCCGATGACCTCACTCTTGTGGCTTTAACAAAGTCCCACGAGATGGGCAGAGAGATAAAGTTTGTGTAGGAAATGGACCCCTATGTGACGTACATTGCATTATTAGAGAGTGAGCTTTCGCATCCTATGGAAGCCCAAACACATAAATATATTGCAGAGGATATAGCGTAACATTACGCTTTGTAGTGAACTTTAACTGCCTTTAGTGTTTTTAAGCAGTTTTCTATAACCGCAGCTCCGACTATAGTTCCAGCTGTATTGGAAGATTGGACGCTATTTAATCGTCCACACATTTAACCCAAGTCTTCATAATAAAATGAAAACAACAGATAGCCTGTATAAAGAATTTGTCTATTAAAAATGCATGTGTGTGTATGTGTGTGATGCAAAGAGAGAATACCGTTTGCGTATTTAACATCTGAGAGTGGGTGGTGTTCGGATGGACAGCTGGTCTACGCCACACAAACAGACCACCGTCACGTCTAAGGAGCTCCTGTCATGCCTCAGTGAGCACCAATACAAACCGCAGAGCCTCCTGAGACTGCTGCAAAAACAACACTGCAGCTCTGGCAATACCACCGGCGGAGGTGAGGGCTGGCACTGTGCCTGGCATTGCCTCTTAAACTGGCCATGCTACTGTAGCAGATGAGTTAGATCAGCGTCTGGATGGAAATCAGCACCACCCTTCATTAATCATGTGGTTAATTCAATATGACCACCACCTTCGTTAATAGTCGTTTAGCATTACTTATGAATAAGATTTGATTCACTTCGGTGTAAAAAGCGCTGAGGGTTGATTCAGTCCTGGGAGAGATGGTGAGGTCAGTCCCATCCAAACACACCCTTCCTTCCTAGTCACGGCACTGGGCCTGTGTTAATATTTCAGTGGGCCGCCGTCTGCCTAGAACGTTTCCTGTCAGTGAGCCGGAGAACCGCTCCAGAGCATGCTGGGAGATTAGTGCGCAGGCTGGGTTTAAAAAAAAATCAGAACCAGATGAGCTGCAGATGTGAGTCAGCAAACATCTCAGCACCGGGACTGCTCGGCTAATGACTGAACCGCACGATTCGGTCTCACTTCTGCTAAACAGGGAACAAAACATGGAAGAAGAACTACAGAACAAATACACGGAAGTAACTATAAAGACAAGTTCATTTGCTCGGTGTTGCTACTTCCCTTCATAGACAAATGAAGTCAATAAATGTTTTTTTGATTGCGTGACCAGCGAACACATTCGGATTTGGTGCCTTTCCAGAGCGAGCGAACAGAGACAGACACGAAGCGTGGGCTTGTGATCTCTAGTACATCAGGGAGTTCTCCACTTCCTGATCAAGGGGGATCCACGTGATAAATTTTGGGGGAATGGGATGTGTGTATGGTGCTGCTCAAGCTGTGTTTATTCACCTGGAAAATTCCCAATGTGCTCTGTAGAAGGCTTCAATCTGACGTTGGTCATGGTTGCTGAGGGAACGATTTCACCCAGTTGCATTAGACAGCTGCACTGAATCATGGGATGAATGTGACCGAAGATTTCTCCAAACCGACAAAAATATGGTTAGGGAAACTTCTTAGGATAGCTTGGAGTTTATATTTAAAATGGACTAAAGGTGAAGACATCCTGATCTCAAAGGTACCACTAGTCAAATCCTACTGAATATCAGTGAAGGCCACAATAACTCAGGCTTGAATACCAAGAGTAGTTTCTATAATAATAATAATAATAATAATAATAATAATAATAACAACAATAATGGTACATATCCAAAATAATATGGCAAAAAATAAAATACCCAATAATTATGAATAAGTAGACCACTGGTGGGCAGTCATACTGTAGGTCTGACCATCTCATACTTGCCACCCAACTGGCATTGCACCCGAGCCCCACCATAGACCTTGCAGGTGGTGAGCCTCTATCGTCATGAGCTGTGGTTAGTGACTGAAAGAAGTACAGGTGGTGGAAACTAGGTTCCTACTCAGGGTTGCTGAGCTTACTCTCCGTGACAGGGTGAGGATCTTGACAATCCAGAAAAAAACCTTGGGGTAGCTGCTCCTCTGAATTGAGAGGAGCCAGATGAAGTGGTTTAGTCATCTTACAAGGATGCCTCATGTTTGGCTCCTGGTAGAACTGTAGCAGGCACATCACAATGGACAGAGATCCCACTGGACAGATTATATCTCAGAGTTGGCTTGGAAACGTCTGGGGATACTAAGTAAATTTGGCAGCTGTGATTTCTGAAGCCTATTTTCGCATTGTACTTCATCTGTAATGGCAAGGCAACAATTATTGCATGCTGGTCTGGGCAGCCCATCCTATTATACTTGTGATTGCAAATGAAGTCAAATCGAGTCAAATGTAGTCAAATTTGGACAAAGGAACGAATTGACCATACTCTCCAGGTGAGAGGGATGGTGTTCCTCTCTTCCGTGTCAATCACAGTGACCCTAATCACTCCTTGCACAAAATTTCACCATTATGATTCTGCTTCTTATTATTATTACGAGATTACGTTGAGTGTCTGCCATAAAAGTCTCTGTAAACGAGCTGTTACTATAGAAAAGTAATGCTTTAGAACGAGCACATTATCATAAACCTACTCTCCGTGCTGCTGTAAACACCTTCTGACCAGTCAGAATCAAGAAATGAAACATTACTACGGTATAACGGCAGTTAGGAAAGCTGTGGAAGGGTAAAATAACAGTCAAAATCCACAAGAACCACCCTAACACGAGTACAGACCATTTACCAGCAAGCTGACTCATTCAGACAGGCCACAGCCCTACATCTGGTCAGTGAGAACTGTTTGAGAGGAAACGTGTTCCATGTACAGAAACACAACCAAAAACGAATACATTTTTATTACTCACTCTGGCATCACATCCTCCACTGGCTGAGAAAGCACACACAAAGCCATAAAGGTATAGCAATATAAACTCTTCCATTAAGTAACAGGGATGTAGATATCACGTCAGGATCAGACTGCACCATTAGAAGCCATTCTGACAGAAATCCAGTTTATTCAAAAGGGTATAATTCACATGTTGAGTCACGCTACAGAAAATACTAAGGTTCTCCATGGAAGGACAGTGAGGAAAGAGCTGAGCTTGACCTGTAGTTGGAGAACACTACCCTGCCCATCAAGGTCATCTTGATACTGTGCGCGAGACTGAGAACGTGGAGGCGTGGCTCTCGTGTAAAACCAATAAATCTCCACAAAGAGCAAAGGAAAATGGTACGCGATTAAATCAAGTTTCAGGAACATCTTGAAGTTCCTCCTATTTTTACTAGGGATGGACCATCTATAGATAACATTATTCATTGATTCATATGATTTGTTCACTGGAACACTAGCATTTCATCAAGCGTCTTCTGATGTAGTTCATAAATAAACACCAAAGGAAAAGTCATATGCTCTAGCTGGCAGAACAACCCTAACCCTAATCCTGGCAGTTCCCTAACTTTGAGGAACTTTCTGATTCAGATTAGAGGAATAGTGGTGTCGGTTCTAACAGCAAGACAAATCCAATATCTCAATTTAATTGAGATCAGATGGTGAGCTCATCAAACTAGAGATTAGTTACAAAACCAAACCTTAAATATGAACTAAGAGCTGGAACAGCCTCAGAATGAAAACAGATTTTTCATAGAAATACGGTTCTTCACCCTTCTACTGATTCATAGAAATGTGAGCTTGCTAAGCATAAGCAACAAAAGAGGAATCTGTAGTGACTTAAACCCCAGGAATGAGAGTCCACGGGAAGACAACCCGAGTAACATGACGAGTCACACACTGCCTTTTACTTAATAAACCATTCACACACACTCATGAGCCCGTCTCCAAGGTGCCCTCGGGCCTCCGTTTGTGCTGACTTTCCCCCTCAGTGGCTCTTTGTCATGTTGCAGGAGGGTCTATCGAGATGAATTAGCAGGCTGCTCAGAATGTGGCGGTCTGCACCGGCGGCTTTGTGTTCGATCAGACCCACTATTCAGCCCGCCCCCAAAACAGGAAGGACAGCCAGGCTTCACATGGTGCCCCGACAACAAAAGAGCTAAGATAGATGACATCATCGCCACAGTTTAGGAGTCACATAAGGATTCAGATGTTTAAGTCACTCCGGTGTCTTTGAGTGTTGAATTCTATCTAAATGGGTTCAAACGAGGAATTAAGACTTGATCGGCCACAAGGAAGACGAAATGCTACTATATGACTTTTTTTTTTACTCACATTAAAATAATCTTCTTCAAAAATGCATGGAGCTCCATATAAAAGAGAGACAGGATTTCAAAGCTTTTCTCGGATCCTCGGCCATACTGTAAAGCCTGCTCTCGCTCCCACAATCCCTGTGGCTTGCAAATCTCTCTGCTGCTTGGGAATGCTTCATTTCAGACCCATAAGTAAGAGGGATCCTCCAGTCAGTGCCCTGGAAGGTAGACCAGCAATTTGAGTCCCAACTGGCAAAGAAGCAGCATATTATATTCTGACAGATAAAATCTCTGAAATGTGGCGGTTAAGGGAACTGGGGGATTTTTTACAATTATTATTTCACTGAAAAGTAAGATTATGCATGCAATTGGGCAGTACTGCCACGGTTGAAACGTGAGCTCGGGTTCTCCCCATGTCCGTATGACTTTCCTCCAGGTTCTCCGGGTTTCTTTACACCTACCAAAAATATGGATTATTTAAATTGTCCCATGGCATGTGCTGGCATTCTACCCAGGGTCGATTCCCATCTTACACCCAGTGCTCCCAGAATAGGCTCCGGCTCCACTGCAACCCAGAGATGAATGAAATGGTACTGACTTAGAAAACGAGTTCCTTTACGTGGAACGTAGATTCCTTTTTTAGTTATCCAGACAGGTTCTACTTGAAACCTGTTCTGAAAGGGAAATCCTCAGTTTTCAACACTTTAAGGGATTCCCCCAGAGGGACAACTCAAAGAATCCCCTTTAGCAGCGTAGTGTGTAAACACCTTGATGCTTTTGGAATTGGATATAGACAGACAGAATGTGGGCTAATGCACGATTAGCCAAGGCATCCAACCTGCTGACTTTAATCTCTGTTGTTTGTTGTCACCTTCTGTGGTTATCCTTGGAGGCAGGCCAGTTCACCAGCACACATAATGAGATGAGAAGGTCTTCCTTCTTCTCAACGTCACACTTCAAGAGCCTTATTCAGAAACAAGGCAATGGGCTGAATTAAGTTAAGACTGGAACTGGAGCAAGAACTCTATGTAGAGTCTACACTGACTAACAGTTGTTTTTTTAGGTGCTTAGATTGAAGCGTAATTGAATTATACTTCCATCTCTGCTCTTCTCTTTTTACTTCTGCTTTTTACTATATCAATATTAAGTGTCATATCACCCTGTCCAAATTAAGCCTCATGTTTTCATGGTGGGTGTTTATATTTGAAATATCATAATGCAGGTTATAGAAGTAAAAAAAATATATATATATATATATATTTTAAAAAACGTGATTTCGTGTCATCCTGAACTGAAATCAAATCAAATCTTGAGGTCCATGAAATTTCCCACCTTACTTACTTATCTAGCTCATTCAGGCTGGCTAAATAAACTTCATTACGAAGTGGTCCATAGAAGACCAAACAAACAGCTGCCCATTGCTGGAAAGCTCAGGTTGTGTTGTCTTCACCGACCCAACGAGAGGTGATCTGGTGAGCTTGTGCTTTGCATAATAAGCTCAGGGCGTCTCATGAGTCGTGAAACGTAAGAATTACTCGAGTCTTGGAATTCAGAGCAATCGGCAATCAGATAACCAAGGTCACCATAAAAATTTTTTAAAACCCCACACTTCCGTGAGAAGGTTCATTCATGTTTGTTCTCTCATGTCCTCCATCTCAGAGCATCATGATCCTGAGTCAGTAAGGAGCCCCATGGCGAAGAGGCCTCCACGCATCCGGCAGCTGCTCCAGAAAAACTAGGGCCAGTGAAAAGAGCCAGTATGAAAGCAGAGTGCATGAAGATTCATAACAATGAGCGCATTCTGCCAGAGGAGATGTAGGACAGACATGCATGGGAATCAAACTGGCCATGTGAGAAAGACTGGAGACATGGAAGAGTCTCTGTAAGGTCAATGTTCATGCCATAAAGAAACAGAGGTTTAATTCATGACTAAGCAAGATGGTATGCGAGTATCAAACTCGCATGGACTTGAGTCAGCAGAATCAAACAGCTAAAGAATGATTCACTACTGGAACTGGATCTTTTTATTTCAGCTTGATGGAGTTCGCAGCTGTAGAATCATAACGCTTATTATATTTGAGTTTTTAACCACAAGTAGGCTCTTTTAACTGTATGCTGTCACTAAGAGCCAGCGTGTGCGGTATATTGGTACTGCGAATATAGCCACAACTTGGGCTCGTGTCACATGATTCAAAAATAGTTCAGGCAAAACCACAAATACAGTGTGCCACATGCACTGATATGTACGCTATGTTTCTTTCAGACTGCTTTTTAAACATGCCAGATAATGGCTTGCTGTTACTTTGTACTATCCAGTTTTCATCAGTATGTGTACTTGTATTGTGGCCCATTTAAATACATCTCATGTGCTCATGCATAGTTGCTTTCTAGCGGAGATGAATGTGACTCGTGGGACGTTCATATTGAAACCGAGTCTCTTGATGTAATCAAACTGTAATTTCCTATTTCACTCAGAGGAATGTTCGAGGGCTTGAACCACAGGGTGACACAGCAGTCTTAAAAGAAGACTAACGAATAATATTTGGTCAGGTGGCTCCAATCTGCTGGACGCCACATCTTTTAGCACTAGAATTATGACCAGAGAGGGAACATTAGGGGATACTGGAGGTTGTTATTACAGTCAGAGGAACCCTGCCATGTGTAGACTAAGATTTGACGATTAACCCAGAATTGAGGTTAAAATCCTCAAAAAAGGACTGTTTTTTTTAATCATAAAATGATGTACACATAAAAAAAAAAAACAACTGGTCAGTCTACCAGGCAACGACGTAACCATGCAAAATTTCCCAAAGGCATCACAGGACAAAAGATGGTTGTTAAATGGTAGCGTGAGCATCACATTGAACACTCTCTCTACTTTGCGAAACTGCACCCAGGCTGGACATCGGCTTGAAAAGAAATATTTGCCAGGACCTGGCAAAGCTCAAAGAAGTCTGACGAACTAACGCTAATGAAGAGTTCATTCAAGGTAGAGCATGAAAGCACCCACGCAGTGACCACGCTCAGCATGCTCCATCATATGAAGGAAGTGGAATACATTTCACGTACTGATTGAGAGAAAAGGCGTAAAACCAGGCCTTTCTTTCCTTTCGTTCGTCTCTACCTCCTGGGATGTTATGTAACAGTTCTGTTGCTTTTACCTCCACAAAAAAAAAAAAAAAACCACTAATGCACCAGGCTCCTCTCAAGCTGCTCTTTTGGTCTGGGAACCTTTTCAACAGTGTTATGAAACTTCATGACTTCAAGTTATGGGCTGTTCTTGAAACGGACTCAGCACCAGACTAAATAAAAAAACAAAAAAACAATGCTGCATATAAAAATCAGGGCGTCAACCGGCCTCATTTGATCCCCTTCCAGGACTAAAGAAGAACACTCGCAAACTATTAAAAAAGCTCGGACAGAAGAAAAAAAAACGTTGTGTATGGATAACATTATCATTAAAAGGGGATTGAGAAATGAACATAGATTAACAGACTGACAAGAGAACCTTTCTTCTTTCACACATAAACATGAGGAGGTTCCTGTAAATACCTTTCGCTGTACAGACCTCGGATACAAAGCCAGATGGCAGCCATTACTGCTAGTGAGTCTGGAAGTCTTTGATTTGGAGCGGAGATCATATCTGCTGTCTGCTCTCACACAGTCTCAAGGCAGAACGTTCACTCTCGCTGTATCTCTTTCACACACACACACACACACACATGTACACAGTAATGGGAGCTGGTTGTGTGGAGGGGATGTGGCTGCCATGGAATGCATCTTTTATTTGTCTAACCTCAGCAGCACGACCTGTAGAGTCGGGCCAGTGTGTAAGACTCCCACCTTTCATGCCATCCCGTGTTCCTTTGCAAAATATCCATCTCCTCCTCTATGTGTCAGTGGAGCACTAGCATGGGAACGGGGTAATTTGGTTCAGCATTTGGGCTACACATGTGCATCAGACACACTGCTTTTCAAACGATCCGGTTCCTCATAAAACGTCCCTCAAAAAGGCCATGCTCTCATAAATGTAGGGATTTTTCCACGACAGTAAAAATACAATAAAGAGGACCATTAAGTGCCGGTCCTGTGTAACTTAAAGCCCAAGAGTGGACGTCTTGAGTCTAAAGATTTACACATCAAAAACAAATGAATCAGGCAGATTTAAAGCCCTCACAGACATGGAGTAATCTTCTTGCAGTGACCGTGCTGCTGTGTAAATCCAAGCTTCTCCTTTAACACAGCGCGGTGCTCTCTCAGTGAATGGGATTCCCGCCGACAAAACTCTGCATGCCGTTCCTGCCAAATGTTCCATTTTCGTTACAAGAGGAAACGCACATCTATATATTCCACATGGGAAATTTTCCCAGATGTATTTCCAGTGTGCCACAAGGTTGGGATCGAACTACACGAAACCCATCAATCTGAGGCGAAATCTACAGCAACGAAAGCTACAAAAGCAAACGATCAAGCTCCTAAATTATAAACGGCCAAAGGTCTTTCAGCAAAGGATTTCAGAGATCTGAACCAAGCACTCGAGATGCAGTATTTACCTGAAGGCAACTCATCACGAAAGGAAAGATTTGAAAGTGTTTGACATACAGAATGTTTAAACATGACTGGATGGCTTGTTAGCAAGGAATTTTACGTAGCTGGTCCTTCACAAATTTCTCAGTTCAATCAGGGCTGAATTGTGCATCGGTTTGTCCTCGACACTTCCTCCATTTTCAATATGATTCCAATATCGGATCTCTGAGAACATCTGATACGTGATACTGACACAATATGGAGGTCCACGCTGTAGCTGAGCTGTCTTTCTGCGAGCTTCTGTTGCCAAGCCAGAGGCGTAAAGGTGGCTTGTACTACGCGTAAGACACATGTCGGGTTGGTCAGCATCACATCCGTCCACAGCATTAAACAGGACAGTGGATCGAAACAGAAAATATGCAATACCAAGTCAGAATTTTAAGCCAGTATTGGCCCCCATACAAATGCGCAGTATCGAATCTGAGAGTCCCTAGATTCTTTCACCTTTAGTGGTAATCCATTCGATACCTACACTAATTATTATTTTATATCCAAACGTTATCCATGAAAACCAATGCTTTCTCGAGAGCCGGTTTGGACACTTTACAAGGATGCCCCCATGGTCAGCTTCCGTCACAGCTGTATCAAGCACATCCTGCTGGACAGAGACTCCAGGGCAGACCCAGAACCCCGCTGGAGAGATTATATCTCACAGGAACATCTGGGGATCTCCCAGGAAGAGCTGGACTCCATGGCTGGGAATAGGGAAGTCTGGGGTGACCTTCGCAGCCTGTTTCCACCACGACCACCAAGAAGAAAAGCAGGCGGAACACGAATAAATGAATGAATGATTGAATCAATGAATAAATGAATGTTTCCTTGAGTGCTCGGATCATCTTAAAGAAACTCAAGACACCCGAGTTAAGATACTTAAGATGCTTGATCTTGGGTTTTAATGGGTTTGAAGCATTTTGTATTCTAAATATGCTCATACAGAACAGCCCTACATTGAGGAACAACTCCTTCATCATCATCATCATCATCGTGCCACTTCTCTTACTGAGTGAGTCAGAACGAACAGAAGGTCTCCCAACTCTGCCTGGGTTTCCCCGTCATCGTCTCCTTCGTCCTTCTCTCTTTTTAATCCCCTGACAGGAACTGCAGCATTAATAACAGCTCTGGCACGACTCATAAGGGTGTTATAACATTATACCAAACAGGTTATAGCCTACCACAAGCTATAGATTAAATATGGATGGAACTGCTGATGTAATGACACAACCTGACCATGAAACAAGGGCATAAAAACGACTCTTTGCTTCCAGTAGTGCTTCAATAAACCTTTTCCTGACAGAAAAGGTGTGTTTTTAAAGCTTGTTCAGCCAATTCACGTCGAATTACATGCTTTAAATAAATAAATAAATAAATAATGCTTATCTGATTCCCGCGCGTTCACGAGCGCGGGAATCATATCAAATGTTAACATTCGTTCATTGTAATTGTCCATAACGGACTACAGGTTGTTGAACACTGCACACTGCACAGAGTTGCAGTCTCTTCCCCATTCAATTTCTTTCATTTGGGGATTCGAACATAAAGAAGAGAAGATACTATTCCAGGATATGATGCTAAAGTAAAAGATACTGGACTCAGAAGCCCATGAAGCTGTTAAACATTACAGTGAACAGTGAATATCCTCCAGAATTGTATCTTAGGCGGGATGGCTACATTCACAAGAATAGAAACAAAATAACGGCATCATTAAAGAAAACAAGCTACTATTATAAGGTCAGGTCTCACTAATGTTAACGAACAAGCGTTCAATTCAGGCTAATAATGAAAAAAGGGGGGTAAAATGGTTATAATATAAGAGAGGAAAACCAGCACTTTAATGAAGTAGATGTAATTTACCTAAAGCGAGGTGAATCTTTCAGGCAGTCTTCAAAATCCACCGTCATTTTGCAGGGGCGAATTTGGTCCTCCTTTTTTGTTTAAAGCAAAAATTTCATCGCAGTCAGAGAGAGAAATAGAGAAGAGAGAGAGAGAGAGAGAGAGTGGAAATGAATATGAGCAATCCTGAGTGAGTCCGTATGAACTCGTCCACAGAAGAGGAGTGTCACTGCAAGACTGGAGCTTAGCGGCTTTACAGGCTCGGCGTGAGAGTCAGGGAGCGTCGCTAAAGTGTCGGCTGTGCAAGAAAACGTCAAAAAGAAAAGGGGTGTACAATTTTTTATTTTTAAATTTACTATCAATATAAATGTGATTCCATGATTTGGGCGCCATTTAGCCTTTGTAGTTATTCGTTCATTTATTTTCAGTAAGCGCTCTATCCTGTAGTCTATCCTGGGAGCTCTGTCTGTGAGGTGGGAATACATCCTGGATGAGGCTACCATGCACAAACACATTAACACCCAGGGAAAATATGCTGTAACCAATCCACCTACCGAGACGCTCTGAAATCCACACGGACACGCAGAGAACATGTACTACAAGTACTAGGGTTGCACGGTACTACGGTAGTATCGCGATACTAAAGCTTCAAAATACCACCGATGCCACTCTATACGCTAGTATCGTCGATACTGTAGTACCATAAGTAACGTTGCATGTGCGGCAGCGAATACCGTTTTCACTAAAACGACACATCTCACTGCTTTTGCAGAATACACAAAGGTTAGTGACACTTCAATTCTTTACCTTAATCTTTAAAGATTTCCTGTTTGCTAGTAAGTGAGCTAACGTTATGTTAACCACTGTGCGTAAGTACTAAGATTATCCAAAGCGAACTAGCGTTATGCTAACCGCTGTATGTAAATACTAAAATTAGCTGTGTTTGCTAGTAAGCAAGCATTCCCAATTTTATGATTTTTTAAATTTATTTTCCAAATTAAGTTATTTATTCCTAATGTTCTGTTCATTCTTAGTTTTCTGAGGACAATTTCCATTTGCTTGATTTCACTGCTCTAGGGAACAATAGATGAAATATGTGACCCATTGAATTAGTCGCTTGCTAACTGTATGATTGTTCTTGAGTTTTTCCAACAGCCAGTTATTCATTCTCATTAATGAAGTATTGAGAGGAAAATCTGGTTTGTCTGTTTTCATTTATATCTATGTATTTCTGTAAATTTGGTTCATTTTGTAGACTTGAATCTTATTGAACACAATATTGTGTGGTATCATGATGTTACCTGGTATCGTGATACTTCAGCTGGTATAGTATCGTGAGATATGTTTATGGTATTGTGACAACCCTACAGGTGTGAACGGGGTCGAATGCATCTCAAAGACGCATTGCGGTTCAGTCACTCAAACCACATTCGGAGTTGGTCTTTGACGCATATGGCCACATCACATTTGTATTGTGACCGTGAATGTGTCTCGATACGTCCCGGACAGCAACAAAGGACCGCCTGATCGTCTGCATCATTGCCCTAGCCGTAAAATACTCAATCATTTCGCTGAACTGATAACTCTCAGCTGCACTTCTAGTGCACAAACATAGCATTCTGTGGGGTCTTGTGGCTTAAACAGCATAAACGAAAGCAACTGCTTTTCATAGCTTCTTTTGTTATCTCATCTGCTTACTTACTTACTGCAGATATCTGTTTTATTACTTATAGAAGTACAAGTGTTGATTTATCAGGTGATTTACGGTAAATTCACTTGTGTGCATTGGTTTCAGGCTGAAAAACAATGTAATAAAATGCACAAAACAGCAGCCCGAATATTCCAGAAATCGAGACTCTTAACAGTTATCTGTATTAGAAAGCTCAAAAGATTTCATCCCCATTGCTAAACACTAGTTAATTAATTTGCACGTGCTACATTAAGAATCTAACACTCAGCACATGTCTACGTTAAACTTTATTTAAGTCAAGAAAAGTTCAAACAAGGTAAACTCATTACAATCACATTTATGTCACATTATAGCTATCATTTTAATGGTTTCTCTATTTATATTATAACATTCGTGTGTTATAATTACATACACATAACCATTTCTGTCTGACAATGTCTAGAACTACTGTGCAGTAAAGCAGTAAATATTCAGGCAACTGCTGTTTCCATATTACGGGTTATCTAAATGCATTCCATGTCATTGTATAAAAATGTAAAAGAAGACTCTTTTAGGACAGTCCCTAAATGACCTCACTACACACCCTCCACACACTCCTGCCCATATTCCTCCCTATTTCAGGTTATGTGTGTGCTTAAAAATCCAAATAAATTGCAAGAAACTTTTATATTTATAATAAAAATCTTCCTTTTAATTCTGTTAATAAAATTATACATATATATATATATATATATATGTAAGTAGATCGATAGATAGATATATGTGTGTGTGTGTTTGTATGTATGTGTGTATATATATATACACACACACACATACACACATCTCTCTCTCTCTCTCTCTCTCTCTATATATATATATATATATATATATATATATATATATAGAGAGAGAGAGAGAG
>JANDJT010000050.1:5153652-5182284 GCA_024331685.1 Stegophilus panzeri
GTTTAGACATTAATGGCTGTGTGTTGAGTTATTTTGAGGGGACAGCAAATTTACACTGTTACACAAGCTGTACACTATTTTACATTGTAGCAAAGTGTCATTTCTTCAGTGTTGTCACATGAAAAGATATAATCAAATATTTACACAACTGTGAGGGGTGTACTCACTTTTGTGAGAGACTGTGTATATATATTTACATGTTCTTCAGAGAAAATATGATCATTTAAAAAAAAAAAAAGTTCTAATGACAATTTAAAACAAAAACAAAGATAAATAATGTCTCTTATTGCTTGAGTGGAAAACTTGAATAATTGTGTGTAATGTTTATTTCATACAATCACATACAATTTTTTTTTTTTTTTTTTTTAAAGAAAGCTGGCAATCTTTTTGAAAGGTGCTGTACATTCTTTTTTTTTTTTTTTTGTATATTTTAGCTTGGGGTGATGTGAACAATTTAATGTAGTCTAATCTAATCTAATCTAATCGCACCGTGCCGGCTCGAGGGCTGACCACAAACACAAGCCCACAGAGCACTAGACACAACTCAGGGGTGAATAAAGAGAAATGATTTACATATTAAATGTACAGCAGAGCCCCCGTGGGTGAAGATCATCGATCCAAACATAATTATAGCAACTTTATTTCCGAGTGTGACTTACAGAGCAGAGGTTGGGGGAAGAACATTTGCCACATGACTTCCTGTCTTCATATGTTGTTTTTTTTGTTTTTTTTATGTTCAGTGTGAACCACAGAGGTGAAAGAAACAGCGTCTGAGCGAGGTGGCTGACGAGACGCACCGGAAAAAAAAAAAAAAAAAAGGCACATGTCAGGAGATCGCTTTATCGAGGACTGATTTACACCAAAACGCCAAAAGACGTGGTAAGATGTTTCGTTATCTTCTGTGGATTTTATATTTTAAGACAATTTTGTTGATTTTAAGCTTTAGTGTTATAAGAATAAGGATCTAAAATTGGATGTTGTGATTATCGTATAGCAGCGATCTTAGATCTGATCTTAGAGTCGGGAGTCAAACAGAAAGAAGATGGCGTAACAGTTCATCGCGATACAATGAATTAATAAAGACGTGCACTCTTAACAATAAGGGTTCTTCAATGGTTCTTTACAGCACCATCGGTTCTGTAAAGTTCCTCGGTTCTTCTTCTCGTCATGAACCATTTTTCCTAGTATCTGTTTCTTGAGTTGAGCTATATGGTTCTTTTGAGATTAAAGAAGTTGTTTATGTTTTTGTATTGGTTCATCAAGGTACCATCCCTTACCAGGTTAAAGTGAACCTTATAAGGCTCTTTGAGGGATTGGAAAAGGTTCTCCTAGAATCACTCTTAAGAACCTTACTTTGGTTCCTTAAAGCACTAACTAAGGTTTTTTTTTGTTTGTTTTTTTTTAGAGAACTTATGATAACATGGTTCCTTTTGCTGGGGATCTTTAATGCACAAGTAAATAGATGGTTCTCTAAAGAACTTGAGATTAAAAGGTTCTTTCGCAACTTAATAGGGTTCTCCTATGGCATCAGGCTGAAAAACCCTTTTCGGCTGCAATTGGAACCTGTATTTTTATGATGTAAAAAATTTTCCAAATCAAATGTGAAACTGACTACATACATGTTTTACCTTTATTTTATGAAAGAAACCAGAAAAACCTCTGAAAATGAACACCTCCAGCAACATCTCATGCGACGGCAAGTGGACTGCCGATTTCCAGTTCTACCTGTTCCCCATCACCTACATCCTCGTGATGGTGTTTGGTCTGCTGGGGAATCTGGGAGCTCTTTACATCTTCATCTTCAAAACGGAGCATAAGTCCCCCTCCAGCGTTTACATCATCAGCCTTGCAGTGGCGGACACCATTTTCCTGTGTGTCCTCCCCTTCCGCATTCACTACCACCTCAACAGCAACAACTGGACCTTCGGAAACGCGGCGTGTCGCCTGACCGGTACGCTCTTCTTCTCCAACGTCTACATCAGCATCACCTTCATGAGCTGCATTTGTGTGGACCGCTACCTTGCCACCGTCCATCCCCACACATACCTGCGGCTCCGTAACACGCGCTGCGCTGCAGCCGTCACCGCCTGCGTCTGGGTGCTCGGAGGGACGACCGTTTTAACCTTCATGGTCACATCTCCGGATATGCATACGACCGGGGGGCAGGTGAGCTGCTTCGAGAACTTTTCAGAGGACGAATGGAAGACGAATCTGGCTCCATACAGCGCCTACAGCCTGGTATTCGGCGCCTTGCTTCCCTCAATCATCATCTTGGTGCTCTACCCAGTGGTGGCGCGTCGGATCGCACGGATCAAGACGCGAACAGCGCACGGTGCCCTGAGGATCATCTACACCATCCTGGCCATCACAGTCCTCTGCTTCTTGCCCTACCACCTAGTGTACTTGCTGCACGTGCTGTGGCGAACTCAGGTCATCCATAACTGCTTGGTAGCTGACATTATCTACAAAGCGAGGCGTGTTACCATGGCGCTGGTCAGCATGAACAGCCTACTCGACCCTGTGCTGTATTACTTCGCCACCAGCCACTGCAAGTGGAACTGCAAATGGAACTTCAAGCAGCTGAAGCCAAAGAAGAAAAGAGGCGTCTACGCCATCTCGGAGAGGTTACAAGCTCAGTGAAGAAACAATCTCCATTTGTCGAGAGGAGGAGGGGCGTCTACGTGACTCATTCAGCTTACGAGTGCCTTGGAAGGATTTTTCTGGTGAAATATTCTGTTTGAAATGATAATTGATTGACCTGGTGCTGAAAATCTTTGTACATAACTCGTGTATATATAGAACAAAAACCAAACAAAAGGAAACAAAAGCTCAGATCCAGTGACTTTTCCATACGATCTTGTCTGTATTTATCTTGTTGCTGTTAGAAGTTGAAAGAGAGAGTGAGTGAAAGGAAAGAGGAAAGAAAAAAAAAAAAAAGTAACTAGAGCAGCATTGTGCAGCGCTGCTTAGCCAAAAATAGTTGTTTGGTTGAATGGTTTACTTCTGGGCAATGTTGAGTGGCAGCAGAGGTAGCAATGTAACATGTTTACAACAGGTTAAAAGGGTTGCTCTAGGAGGATTTATGCCCAGGGAGAATGGTTGTGAAATCCAAGGGATGAGAACCACTGGAGTAAGGAACTTCACTGGGTAGATGGTTATAGACGGAAATGCGTTCTTAATCAGTACTTTGAAAAAGTCAGCCTTGGGTTACCATCCAATCATACGCTGTGACAAACCACTCAAACTGTGACTTCACAGCAACCATGAAAACGTTAGTTAGGAGTTCATTTAGTCAATTTCCAAAATGGCTGCCGAGTTTATTCCTCAATGGAAACATTTATACGCTAGTCGACGAAAAGGAAGAGTTATGGATGATGACAGAACTGAAAAGATGTGTTTTTTTTTTGTTGTTTTATTATTGTTATTCTTTTTTTAGCCATCATGCTGCGCAATCTTAAGGTTTAAATTAGATGCTTAGGTTTTAATCAGAGATTCTAAAATCACTGGCGTTGTGTATAAAATGAAATGGTGGAATTCGTGTTTATCTAGAAACTTTGTTTAATCCGATCTCTGTGGGTACAAAATAAAAATGCATTGTACGCTGAATACAGAATATATTGTCTGTATAGTGTGAATAAATATTTACTGCAACATTTTATGCTAATTTTCTTAGTAGGTGTGTACATACACACAGATATGTAATAAAGCTCTACAGCTTTTATATATACTTGCATATAAACACACACACACACACACACACACACACACACACACACACACACACACAGCACTGTAGAAGTTTCAGATCCTAAAAGTAACCTGTACTGTGTAGAGTGTCTTGCAGTGTAGAGAGGGTGTACATACTTATGTTTTTGAAGAACACCACATTCTGGGGAAGTGACTTTTTTTTTGGGTAGTATTTATTTATTTATTTATTTATCGTCATCTTTTTTTTTTTTTTTTTTTTTTTTTTAACAAAAGGTTTAATTCATTCATTTTGAACAGTATTAGTAGACACTCACAATCCGGAAGGAAGTCCTTTCTTCAGCAGGTTAGAAAGAAAACTGCCGAGCTCTTCATCCTAAAAGATACATAGAATGAAATAAAATAATAATCATTAAAACATAAGAAAAATCTGCAGCGCAGGTGGCAAGATAGTTCTGTTATAACACATATATTAATCATTACATTATACATTTTATAGATTCATTAACTATATTTATTCTAGAATAACTAAGTCATGTATCATTTTATTACTTTATATATTAAAACGTGTGCTCACAACGATTTTAAAGAAACTTATTAAGAATTATTCAGAGTACATTTTTTTAAAATCCGTTTAATAAGCTATTGTTTATTCATGCAAATTGTTTTTCAGAGATTTTCACTCCTATTGTTTTAGCCCTAATAAATGATTGATCAACTGTACTGTAATTGCTTTTGCAGCTAAATAAAGACGTGTGTGTGAATTAACGCTGGTATGTGACATTTATTGTGGTAAAATGAGAAAAAAAATATCAATAAAAAAATGAGGTTGATGAGTTATTGCAGATTTAAAGCTGGTCCTAAACTAGGGCTTAACAAAGTGTTAAACAGTTTGTTAAGTGATTACACTGTAAATTCCACTGGGGTGAAGGGTTACACTGGAAATTTAACCATGTGGAACATTTGTGCTGGTAATATTCTCTCTCTCTCTCTCTCTCACACACACACACACACACACTACCAGTCAAAAGTTTAGATACACTCATTCTTTCTGTATTGATTTTTTTCACCCACATTTTATAATAATAATAATAATAATAATAATAATAATAATAATAATAATAATATAAAGTCATCAAAACTCTGGAGTAACACAAATGGAACTATGGGAATTATGTTGTGATAAAAAATCCAAAATAAATCGAAATAATTTAATATTTTAGCATCTTCAAAGTAGACGCCCCTTTTGCCTAGAATTTTCCAGAAATGTATTCTCGGCATTTTCTCACCTGATTTCTTGAGGAATTTCTCTGAGATTATTTTTAAACAGTATTAAAGGAGTTCACACTGACGCTGGACTCTTATTGGCTGCTTTTCGGAATATTTCGCTCCGTTTAAATAAAGTCCTCCGTTTAAATAAAATTTTTTGTAAATAAATTGTTAGTTTTCTAATGAAAGAAACGAATGTGTTGGCACCAGTCTATTTTTTGTCTACAACACCGATTTCAAACATTTAATCTCACACCTTCAGATCAAAAGAGACATTTCAGTCGAGTGTCCACAAACTTTTGACAGGTAGTGTGTATGTATGTGTGTATATATATATATATATATATATATATATAAACTCTAGAGACTGTTTGAAATGTGTGAAAATCCCAGGAGATCAGCACTTTCTGAAATCCTCAAACCAGCTCATCTGGCATTAACAAAAATTGCCACGGAGATCACACTGCCCCTGTTCTGATGTTAATCTGAAGCTCTTGACCTGTGACATGATTTTATGTATTGTTCTGCTGCCACACGACTGGCCGACTGATAACTGCATGGATGCGCAGGTGTTCCTAATAAAGTGGCAAGTGTATAGCGGGAACAAAAAATGCAAAAGCTTGCATCTCCCTTTCTGAATGGGATGTAAATATTCCTTAATGATGTGTTCCCTTCACAACAGCCTCTTTCATATCCTCAACTTCTGAATTCGCCAACTTCAATTCGCTTCATATTTCAGAGCAGTTCTGTAGCTCAAGTAGGTCACGACGACACCTTTTATGAAACAAAAGGCTTATTTTGGTGATTTCTCATGCTGTGGGACACAAGTAAACTTCGCTCCGAGTACTCAACTTGTTCACCTATACGGATGCGCCGGAGCATACCTTCTGTATGGGTATGTTTGTGTGTGTATCAGTGCTTCACAACGACATTTACCTGATAGCTCCAGGAAAGCAGGATAACTTTAAGATTGGGTTCGTCGCTGGACGAAGACACTTTGAGGACGATGGACTCGACGATAACGGTGCCGTCGGGAAGGTGCTGTACGGTGTAACCTCTGAGCATGCTAATACGGCGCGAGGAAAAAGGGTTACGATTAAAGTCGGGGTAGAACCACAAAACAAACACACTGTACTTTAGCACGCAGTAATGACATTTAAAAACTGGAAAGGCAGCACGATGTGTGGGAGGAAATGACTCACCGAGTAAACCACGACATTTTCATTTAGAGGATGGAAAAAAATAATAAAAAAAAGCCCCCTGTGTTTATGCTAAAAAAAAAAACAACTTCTCACACACTCCGGACAAAAAACACAATGTTGACGGAATGAATATCATTGTTTCAATACATTTCAAATAGTTATTATAATAATAATAATAATAATAATAATAATAAGAGTTGGTTTGGGGGTGAATACTTATGCAAGGCACTGTATATTTTCTTTACATATTAAGCATAAAAAAAAAGTCCTCAGGCATGTAAGACGTTACAGAAACCTATCGCAGGAGTCTGTAGATGTCATTTGGCATTCTCTACGACATTATTCTGTTACACCCTATGTAGTGAGCACTTATAGTGAAGAAAACTGATTTTGGATTTAACTTCACTGTGTGTTGGCATCAAAGACATTTACAATTTAAATAGTGCTTTCCCCCCCTCTCTCACTCTCTTCACATTTCTGCCAATGTGGCTCATTTGATCCATCTGCTTTTGCACAGAAGGTAACCATGACAATCAATATGGAGCTTCTAGGGCTTCTTAAAGACAACAGGTTGGTGTGTGTGTGTGTGAGACCTCTTGAGATGGCTGTAGATGCGGGCGAGTGTGTCTGCGTCGCTGTGAGGGTCCTGCAGGTGCACGCGGCACGTAAAACGCAGCTGGTGTTCAGAAAGTCCCAACTCCTTTAAAGCCTGCTCTGGGGAAACCAGCCTCAGAGTCTACACACACACACACACACACACACGGAACGAGAAACAACCGCCATTTCAAAAATCAATAGTCAGAAAGGAACATATAAGCAAAGGTCACTAGGTAAAGCGATCGTAATAATAATGTACATTGACGTACATTGTCCTTCATGATCAGAGTTCCATGCATGGTGCGCGGCTTCTTAGGGTCGGGTAAAGGACCTGGCACGGGTGGGGGAAAAAAATAAAACATCGTTAAATGTCTGATGCCATTAAAGGCATTTCCGAGATCCTGTTGGTGTTGCTGCTGGAGTTAAGTTACTGTTTTAGTTTAGTTTGGTGTTGGAATAAGTATGATGGCTTCGCTTGGCTAGTAGCGTTGGACTCGTTTCAATTTAATCTCTGTGATTGCTTTTGGAGTGAGTGTGCTAGCTTGTGGCGTGTTAAGTGAACACCTCCCAGGGCGATCTCTCTCTTCAGCAGGTTGAGCGAGATGTCCACCGGTACGCTCGGGTTGGTCGTCACTGTGGTGGTCTCTCCGTTAGCCGGCATGAAGCAGCTGATATCTGCAGTGAGAGAAACAGGAATGTGGATGAGAACGATTTTTTTCGACGAGCGAGGCAGAGCAAAGCGGCAGGAAATGACTAAGTGGTTAACTCCTGAGGCCGAAGCTTTTTTCACCTTAACACAGGATTCAAACAAAAAATAAATAAATAAATAAAATAAGTAAAATAAGTAAATAAATCTGAGTCAGCAATGCCTAATATGTGTCTTCTAGAGGTCAAGGTATAAGTTTTATCATTCGTCCAAAAACAGCCTCAGATGTGGTCCATGAAGCGTCTGATATTTTTTGTACACTTTTCTGGTCATAAGCTTCAGAATCTTGACTCTAATTTTCCCCAAAAAGGCTCGCTTTGTCACTACATTGAAAAACAAACAAAACAAAACAAAACAAAACACATGGCATCGTGTCTTTAAATGTTAGTCTAGTTTGAAGCTTAGTGGTGAGTAAAAGAGAATCTCATCAATTTGCCAGTGGGTTCAGGGAAAAGGTTTGTGGTTGACAAATGGCCTCTTTCTTTAAAAGTCTGAGGTTTTTGACATTTCGTGATGAAAAATACCAGTACACCCTGTGTAAACGTACACCGTAGATGCATGTCATCGAGTCATTCTCATCGGGTGCCAATGATGGCACGGGGTGCTCATAGTTCATTTCTTTTTTTAGGTTAATATTAGCTGATAAAACAGGTGTGTTAATGTAAGGTTGCGTTGTGTGTGCTGCACTCACTGAACTCCTGCTCGATCTTGTCCTTGAGGAACTCCATCTTCTTGGCCTCGCCGTGAACTAGCAGGATGTTGCGAGGTTCGGCCATGCGGATCAGCTGCATGATGCCTTTAGCGTCGGCGTGAGCGCTGAATGACATGTACTCCACCTGCAGCTTCACCTCCAGCTGTTACCACACACGTACACACACACAAGGACAATAAATAGCCTATACAGATAATATAACATTGCATATAGGAGTAAAGTGAGTGCAGACAAAACACGCGTATGTATTTATGTATATACACTACCGGTCAAAACTTGGTAATGTGTTATGTATGTGTATTTGTGTGTACATGTACATCCGTATGTACACTAAAGTGTCCTGTAATATGTACGATCAGATGTTGCGTGCCTGTGTGTGTATTAATGTCACGTGCAGAGCAGCTGCTGGGTCACGAGCAAGTGAAAAGTCATCGGCTAAAGCATAAAGCAGAACTCGGAGGATAATCGCGTCATTACCGTGGCTCTTCCCTCCATCTCCAGCTTCTTCTGGCCGTTCAGAATCTTGTGTCCTACTGTACCCTGAACGCAGTACCCTGGCATAATGACCTGCCAGAAATGCATTCATTAATTTGACAAAATCAGACAAGATTTACCTCCTGAAGCCAGTTTACAGAAATGGACTAGATATCCTATGGTAGATAAAACAGGAAACTAATGAGTGTCACAGTGGTGTGGTGAGGTCTGAAACAAGTCACACTACAGCAATTATAAACAGTCCTCTCGTCACCGGTTTGTTTATTCTTCTCTTGCATGTAATAAAATGAAAATATGAAGCTTGTCATTGAAACCATAAAGCACAAACTCCTCTATTCTTGAAAAAAAAAAAAAAACCCCGGCAACCTCGAACGTGTGAACTACACGCGACTTAAGCACGTGTATAACTAGACTCTGAAGATGCATAACTTTCCCCACTTAACAACTGACAATATATATCGGCCTTACGTTCTGATAGGGATGTCACGATACAAAAAATCTAGTAGTCGGTACCGATACCACCAAAAAGTACACGATACTCGATACCAAAGTCGTTACCACGGTGTGGTATAAAAATAAAATAAAAAAAATTAAATTAAAAACTCTCATGGAGGACATCCTCCTCTGGCTGATACTGGCAAAAAGAGAGAGAGAGAGAGGGGGATATTTTAGTTATCAAACACTGTCTGACAATGAGTGGAGGCTACAGTGGAGGTACACTCTTAAGCGTGTGTGCGCGCGCGCACACATACGCAAACCCCCCCCCAATTGATATGGTGACAGGCCAAAAAGATTTATTAAAAGCATTAACATTTGAATAGTTATTAGTGACATTAGGCTACATTTAGCTGACAGGACACTGAATGGCGATGCATGGTGGCCCATTCAGAGGCAGTTTATAACATTACAATGCGTTAGCGTCGTTAACAAATACTTGGTACCGAAGTATCGGTTCTCGTGACATCCCTACGTTCTGAGAAACGAAGGGACTGAAAATGAGCTGTGTATATCGTAAACACACACAATATATAGTATAAGCACTGCAAAACCCAAATATCGCGATAACAATTACCATATTGCGCAGCCCTACGTCACTATAATCTCTCACCATGTTCTTTTCGTTGCCGGCCCATTTCTTGAATATCTGTAACGACTGGCCGGCATGCAACATCCCCGGAGTAGCAAACACCACCTGAAACATACGGACCTGGAGTTACGGATCAGCACAAAGACTCTTTCATTCTATATACAGTCCGCTCTGAAACTATGGGGACAGCAAGGCCAATTCGTTTCGTTTTCGCTGTAGACTGAAGACATTTGGGTTTGAGTTCAAAATATGAACATGAGAAGACAGTTTAGAATTTCAGCTTTATTTCAATGTAAACGTGTTAAACGACTTAGGACATAGCACATTTTGTGTCGGATCACTCAATCTGTATGCGAGAAAAAAATATTGGAACATGTGACTGACAGGTGTTACCCAGGTGTGTCCTGTTAGATTGAATGATTAAACAATAAAAAGCTCTGAACAGCTAGTCTTGGTTTTAGCCTTCAGTTTCGCTTGTGAAGGCTGCATTTGTTGTTGGAAAGATAAGCCAACATGAAGACCAGAGAGCTGTCTATGGGAGAAAAACACACAAGGACTTTGTTAGACAAAGGAGGAGGGGAAAAAAGTTGAAGGTTTTCAACCTGTCAGGTCAATCACCAGACCTTAACCCAATTTAGCAGCATTTCACCTCCTAAACAGGAGACTGAAACCCCCCCGTAATCCACCCCTTCTGAAAAAAAAAAACAACAACTGAAAGAGGCTGCGCTAAAAGCCTGGAAAAGCATCGCAAAAGAACAAACTGACAATTCGGTGATGTCACCGAGTCACAGTTATTGCAAGCCAGGAATATGCAACCAAATATTAAGTGTTATTTAGTTTAATTTACTTCAAGACTGATTTGTTCCTATACTTTTGCTTGCCTAAAAATCAGGTGGTCTAATACAAAAGGTCCTATGTTTTATGTTGTTTAACAAATCTAGGTGTAAATACCAGGAAATAAAAGCTGAAATCCTAACCTCTCGTCTCATATCCATCTTTCGGTCTCAAACCCAAATGTCTTTGGCGTACGGCACAAACAAATGAACCGGCCTTGCCGTTCCGATAGTTTCGGAGGGGACTGTATATTAATAAAATCGTACCATAGGTCCGGGATTGTCTGCGTAGGAGCGATCGAAGGCTTTGATGTGTTTGAACTCGAACATGTTCCTCTGCACGAAGGTTTTGCGAATCTTCTGATTGGTCCACGTGATGAAGAGCTTGTAGTAGTGGTTTGCTTTCTCTGTCATCCCCGTCGAGAAGTAGATGGGCGCTTTCAGATTCATTCTCTCCCTGTTTAAACAAACACATGCTGCTTATTCGGATTAGAAATAGCTTCGGAGGTAAGATATTTACAGCAAAAACAAACAAAAAAAAAAAACATGAATAAAAATTATTTAAATTATCCTGATAGATAAATATACATTGTATGTAATTAACAGAAATTTCTCTCTCGTTAAGGATCAGCTAAAGCTACCCACATACTATTTCCATTCGCTTAAAAATGAAACCGGTAAGGGTTTTAGTGTGATTCCTGCATTCGGACATTTCACAATTACGTGTGGGTATAAAGCCAGACTGCTTCGGTGCTCACCAGAACGTTTCCAGAAGGATGCAGAGCTCCTGTGCTCTTCCCAAAGCAAACACCGGAATGAGGACCTGTCCAATCATATAAAAAAAACCCCCAAACAAATACAAATATTAAAGCACATGTGTATAAACTGACCAACATGCCATTGTTCGTGTATTTACGTTGTTGTTCGGACCTTTCCTCCTCTCTCGATGGTCTCGTGGACTTTCTTTAAGAAGTCTCTCTCTCTGCAGCGCTTCGAGTCGCGGATCGTGGTGGCGTAGGTCGACTCGCTGATCAGAATATCCGGACGACATTTATCGATCCACGCCGCGCTGGAGGAAATGATTACGACGTTATGGCGGGTGCGATTTAGAACTTTCCACCGCTAGTACGAATGAATAAATACTCACCCTAAGTGTCTGTCTGGTGTCATGTTGTAATCACCCTGCAGAAAGACAAGTCAAAACTTACACTTAGTGTAACCAGGCACAGCCTAAAAAGCCAGAAAGATTCCACATACTGTGTGTCATGTACGTGATATACTGCGTATGTCTGAGATGATCGATCATGATATTGGAAATGTTATTTAGAAGTATATAACCAAGTTGCTCCGAGTCCACAGTGAAGATGAATTATTAGAATCGGAGAGGAGTCCATGATTCATCGCACCACCCCGTCAGTGATTATTTTTCTCGAACAATGCGTTTTGTTCCTCACTTAGGAGACAGGTTTGCAGACCTCAGTTATTAATCGTTTAGTATACCGTGTGTAAATGTTTTCGTAAACCGAACCGAAAGCGAAAACATTTTGGGAATGCTGATTTGTTCAGGTTCGCGTGCGTATTTTGATAAAAGCCAACCAGCTGTAAGTTACCAAACGTTTGGTGACGCCCACAAAACGCCATAAAAGGCCAAGCTCACGGAGAGCTGAAAACCGATGACGACTAAACGGTGAAAAGGCGCCTCCTAAATGCAGCATGCGCTAAAGCTTCCACACTAGGGAGTCCTCCTTTTACAGTCCTCCTTTTTGACCTAATTGAATTGCTCGTCTTTATTTATCGCTTTCTTTTAAACTGCTTAATTTCAAGTCATTAATATGAAATGACAAATTTCACAAAAAGTTTCATTAAATTTCTGTGTGTAATTGAAACAAATTAGAGCGCTAAACTTGACAATCTGAAGGACGACACTGCGCAACTCATGTCCAGTTATGTGATTCGAA
Organism: Stegophilus panzeri; assembly: GCA_024331685.1. NCBI lineage: Eukaryota > Metazoa > Chordata > Actinopteri > Siluriformes > Trichomycteridae > Stegophilus > Stegophilus panzeri. Next base: position 5,166,217 of record JANDJT010000050.1, read on the forward strand.
ACCGATCGACCGAGGTGTATATTGGTGAGTCTCCTTAAATTAAATTTGAAAAAAATTGACGTAAACTAAGGAGGAGATCTTGTAGGATACAAACATTTTCCTGAACGAACAGGATGTCCATGAATACGACATTACTCGAGTAAATGCTCCTGCAAACGATTTACAAATAAATTTCCTTGTATCTGGTTTAATAAATGATTCCCAGGGGTTTGTTTAGACACAAGTTTGTGCCTAAAGATCTTACTTAACACACAAGCACTAGTTTATCAGCATTAATCCGGTCCCTCCAGGATTTTGCGACTTTGTGATCGCGGAAATGAACGCAAAATCAAGCAAACTCCGCAATACTGGGAGGAGCTCGCAATTTTTCAAGATTACCGCAGGATTTTCCACAGGTTTGGGCCAGGACGTGTCATGTGGCGTCATCACAACGCACATTCAGCCAAAGCCCTCTTCGATTCACGTGCGTCTAACAATCCCAATTTCGCCAATTCAAGTAGTTTTCCGCAAAAAAGAAAAAAAAGAAAAGAAAAAATAGCACAAAAAAACTCGCAAATTTTGAAAAAAGCCACACAGCAAAATCAAGCATTTTTGTCACAAAAAAAAAAAAAAAAAAAAAAAAACCCTCCGCGAAATCCTGTATGGCCTGATAAAAGGTGTAATATGAAAATATGGTGTCCCACAAGGTTCTATTTTAGGTCTACTATTGTTCTTGTTTATTTATTTATTTATATACATATCCTGCACCTTGTTTATATATAATCTGTAAACATCACTCTGATGCACTATTCTATGCTGATTCATTCATGAATAAATAAACAGAACAACATTATAAACCAGGCGTGTAGCCTCACCGTGTAGACGACGGACTCGGAGCCGACTTTAATTAGCACCATCGCTGCCCCGAGGACGTGACCTGCATAGTACGCTTTGATCTCGAGCTCATCATCCACCTATAAGAGAGAACGTTTACAAAACAAGTACGAGCAACACTTGCAGTATTGGTAACACACTGACTGATGCTGTACGTGATGATGCCTCAAGTAGTCCTTGATTGTGTTACAAATCATAAATATATTCGGAAACGAGGCGTAACGTGACCCCCACAGGGGTTTTTTTTTTTTTTGGTACCCACTTGAACGGTCTGGTGCAGATTCAGCGGCACCACTTTCTTCATGCAATCTTTGATCATCTGTGAAGTGAAGAAGTTGGTCTCGCCCTTTTTGTCCACCGTGATCTTGCGGAAGTCCTCCAGCAGGATGGGGCAGATGGCTTTGGTGGGGTGGGTCATGTAGATCGGTCCCTCATATCCCACCATCTCGCTCATGTAGGGAAGAGCGCCACAGTGGTCCAGATGGAAATGGCTGAAGGTACGAGGCGAGAAGAATTTAGAGCTAATCTAATTACAGAGAACTGCACTGATATTTAGGCACTAAATATCCAACATAACACACCACAGCTTTGTTGAATTCTTGATTCATCAAAGACACTGGGCAGAATTGTTTCTGACAATAGTCTTCGACTGCAAAGTTTTCAATAATGCGCTTGTTCGAATACGTGCCCATAACAACATGCGCAAGTTGCGCAGAGAAGTTTTCTCTGAAGAGATGTATACATATCATTTTTTGTCTGAAGAAGGAGTCTCCAGTGTCAGCGTTTTGTAATAAGTGCTTATAGAGGTATAGTTTTCCACTACAGGAAAGTCTGAAACGCTTCATAACGGAGATCTTCGCGATCGAACGATTGTTTACAGCTGGTAGTGATGGTGATGTAAGCGAGAACAGGAACTGACTTGTTTTGCAGACATTCCACAACATGAAACGTAACCATGTGTCATTCCTTAAATAATCAAAAACGGAATTGCTGGGTTACATACTGACGCTTCTCAGCCATGCGTTTACAGGAAAATAATCAACTTTGCGGTGGTAACGGTAACTTTATTTTGCCCTATAATAGGAGCACGGCTATTCAAAAGGTGCGAAAATGCTCAAAATATAAAATCTTGGATGAGCAGAAACGTCGTTCTTTTCAATTCTGGTAAAAGAGGAATACTAATGAAGGGTACTAAGTGTTCCCACAGCAGCGTTCTTGGTTTTATCCTAGTGCTTGATGGCTATTCTGTTAAACCTACAGCAGCTATTCTGAAAGACTGTGAACCAGTGATCTTATGCTTATACTCAATTATGACCAGTACTCCATCGTGGGGCAAGTACAACTGTTAAAGTGCACCTATTATGGTTTTGAAACGTGCCTAATTTTGTTTTAAAGCTCTCATACAATAGATTTACATGTATCCAAGGTAAAAAAAACAACAACACTTTAACGTGCTCATAATTTAAACTGCAGCATTGTCATTTTCCCCAAGTGTCACAAACGACTCGTTAAATGATCCGTTCTAAAGGATTCATTCTAAACTCCTCCTTTCAGAGAGCATACTCTGCTCTGATTGGTCAGACGTCCCAGTCTGTTGTGATTAGTCTACCGCTGTCAGCGCGTTTCAAAAAGGAAACGCCCACTACCGTAACGAGTTTCAGCTCCGCCTGTCAGCGAGCAGCCGATGAAGACAGGAGGCGGGGCTTTTTGTTACAAACCTACGTAGGTTAGTACCGGAAGTAAGTCTGGAATCACTAACGACTCGTTTCAGCTGTTCAGAATCGCTTCCTTCTTCTGTTAGTCGATAACTCTGTTTGTCGTGCGCTTTGATCTTTTAAACTTTGCAGATGTTTTTACATTCACAAACAGCTCTATAACACACTACATGAAAGGTAACGTTTGAAAAAAACACAATAGGTGCACTTTAAGTTTAATAATAATAATAATAATAATAATAATCATAAAAAACAAACCTTATTATAACACAGTCCAAAAAGTCTGTGAGGCGGCCGTTCTGAGTGATGTAAGAGAAGTCTGGAAAGCGTCTCTAATAAGGGAAATCAGACTCAGTTTAGACATTCCGCACTACTGAGACATTTTGCGCCAACGTGAGCAGATAATACTGACAGTGTTCTGCTGTTCAGTAACTTACGTCATCGTTATATCCCATATGCATCCCACAATCCAGCATTATGTTCTTGCCTCCTATAGAGAGCAGAATGCAGCTGCGTCCGACATCCTGTCCAGCACCTACGAAACAAAACACCAGCGAAACTGTTCAAGGCTGTATCCTCAACAACTCCATGCTCTAACAAATGAACAACAAATTACGACGAGAAGCCATTATTCAGACAAACAGTTGATTTATGACGTACACCACTGCGCTGTTGAATTCTCGAACCTGATTGGTCAGAAGGTGTTGATTCATTTTCTATCAATGTGTGGTTATGTATTTGATAAAAGATCGTAATATTGGGATCTTGCTATTGTATAAGAGAAATAAAACACTTGTTGCAACTCGGTCCGCATCCCACCGCCCTGTCGTTGATTATTTTTCTATTATAGCACGTCATCCAAGTGTTTTTATTCCTCACTATACATTTACAGAGACATATTAACCTACTGTAATGTGACACTGTATAACACTAGAAACGCACGGTTCTTACCCAGTGGCGTCACTTTGATGTCCGGCATCTTACAAATAATATATATAGTTTATATATTCTGAATGACTTTATCTGAAAGCTCAGTATGTCTTTCTGGGTGAGTTGGTTAGCTGATAACGAAAGTGCTTGCTGCACCGACACTCCCCTCAACTACATTTATCACTTAACCTCAAACCTTTTCAATTATACACAACTCCTCTAATGTAACTTCTTCATAAATTCTTCATAAAACAGCAATTACTTTAACAGAACATGCGTACAAAGCATGAAAACATCCTCACACACACACACACACACACACACAAAAATCAGCGGACATGATGTACAAATGCTGCGACCGCCAAAAAACAATCCGATTGGTTGATTCAAACACGTGACACAGTGGCTCACTTTAATTGGTGCATAGCTCTCAAAACCCGGAAGAATGTATACTGTACAACAGATTCGGGATGTGTGCTTTCTTGTACACCTGTATTCTGACTAATCCCGCCTTCTTCTCTGAAACGCAGACACTAATTGGACAGTCTATAGATCAAATAAAAAAAACAGGCCAATCAGCGGAGTGAAACATTGTCAATCCCGAAGGAGGAAACGGAATACAGGTAAGGAAAGTAATCCATGTTTTATACAGCGTTATGAGAGTAGCTGCTTAGCTTTTTAACTGATCTGAATGATTTTGTTTAGGTTTTTTTGTTTGTTTGTTTCTGACTGCTTGATTGTAAATAATAGTGTTAAGTGTTTTTGTATTCTGACTCGTTAAAACAGGATTAACTAGACAACTAGAATAACTAGAAATGGCAGATTCTTTCAGTCTACAGAATGTTCTGGACAACTTCAAGTCATGTCTCAGTGATAATAAGGAAGTCTGTTTAAAGTACTATATATCAGGATGGCGAGAGCTTGTGAGGTATGTGGTGTTCACCGATTTGTTTGCTCCTGTGCATTAGTACCATGTTATATTCAGTTGTAGAGCATGTTGGCTTTCATACATCTCAGTGTTTGAACTATAAAGTTTTGTTTGTATTGTAAGTGTTCGTATACTTATGCAAGAAAAAGCATTTGCATTTACTCTAAACCCTGACCAGTTTCATAGTCCCTGCTGATGAAACGCATCCCCACAACATGAAGCTACCACCACCATGCTTCACTGTGGGGATGGTGAGCTCAGCGTGCAGAGCAGGTTGGGTTTCCACCAAATATGTGTATTCCTGCCTCATGTCGATTAGGCTGTGGATCCACCACAACCCTGACCAGGATGAAGCGATTACTGAAGATGAATGAAGATATTGCTCATGCCATACTGTGAATTTCTTTATAATGTACTGAGCCAAAGTCTTGTAAAGAAATTAAATAAAGCCAAGATGCTTTCAAAAAATACTGAAACCAATGTTTTGAAACCAACATTCATGTTTTGAAACCAACAATGTTTTGAAACCAACATGAAAGTTCATTCATTCAACTTAAGTAACCACTTCATCCTGGGGACACTGGGTGCAAGGCAGGAATACACCTTAGACAGGAAACCAGTCCATCACAGAACACCATTTATATACATGTTGGAGGGATGTCATCTCCACATTTTGCTCTCAAACTGAAAAACAATATTAAATTTGCTTAATTATTAGATCAGTCAGAGGTCTCTGTGTTCTTTCCCCCCTCTCCCAGCTTTATGAATAGCCTGGGAAGTGTCTTCACCTTCATCTCCAAGGATGCAGTCAACAAAATCCAGATCCTGGAGAACTTTTTGACGGGCGAGAATGGGACACACTACTTCACCGTCCAGTCCATGGTGAAGTACGAGTTGGACAACGAGCTGGTGGATCTTACCAAACGAGGCAGCCACCCAGAGTCGGGCTGCCGCACATTGTTGCGTCTGCACCGTGCCCTGCTCTGGCTGCAGCTCTTCTTGGAGAGCCTGCGCACCAGCACTGAGGACAGTAAGACCTCCGTAATGTGCTCCGATGCCTATAATGTGTCGCTGGCACGGCACCACCCGTGGCTCATCCGGAAAGCAACCGGAGTGGCGTTTTGCGCTCTTCCAGGCCGTGACACGTTCTTCGAGGTGTTGAATGCAGGCAGCCACCAGGAGGTGATCACACTGTTGGGTGAAGCTTTACCTCTCATCTCAGAAGTCTATCAGATCACAGAGGACCTGTATGCAAAAAACAATCTGCTCGACTTACCATAGATAGGCTCTGCACTACTTGACGCATTCCATGGTTACTTGATGTTACTGTGATATTCCTGTTATTCCTGTAACTTTCTAAATACACTGGGATATGATCAGTTTATTATTTAAAAAAAATTAGATCACATATTTATTATTGGTTAAAAGGGATATATCGAATGTACCTTAATCACTATTCCGTGAAATATAGTCAACACAGTTATGAAATAAAGTACGTTTTACATATTTGAAATGTTAACCATATGTACCTTAATGTACATTATTTTATTGCTGCTTCATACCTGTACACGAGTGATATGAATCGTTTTAATGAGTCAGATCATTTGACTCAGCTCACCAATAAGAGTCGACTCATTCAAAGCCGTAATCAAGATTAAAACAAAAAAGGCTTGAAATATTTCACTTTATGTGCAATAAATCTAGAATATACGAAAGTTCCACTTTTTGAATTAAATTACGGGAAAAAACGAAGTTTTCCACGATATTCAAATTTTTTGAGATGCACCTGTATATGCCAGTTGGCTCTCAACTATTTGAGTCGACTCGCTTAGGTGAATAGTCCGACTCACTCGTAAAAGACATATTACTTATTCTACATCATTATTCATGTTTCATTATTATTATTCATTTGTGCTGTATGTAATCAAAGTTGAAAACGGTGGACGTTGTAGATATTTGCAGGTCTTAACTGACCAAATAGAAAGCAAATTAAATAAATCCCACCCCAACCAGTCACAGTCTCGTTAGTTCTGTTGTTTAATGTTGGATGTTCACGTCATAGATATGAAAACGAGTGTAGAGACAGGTCAACAGCACCACCATTAAAACAAATCAAATAAAAGAACTCATTGAATGAAGTTGTATTTACAGCGTCAGACAATATCGCACGTCTATAACATACTGTTTCAGATAAAGCGAGTCACAGCTAATTAGAGCTAGGTCAGGTCAGTATTTCTCTGTAGACTTGTGTAGATTTGGCCCTTTCCAATATGGCGGACGCGTTGTCGTATCGCGGTTAGTTAGCAATAAAGGCCAACGCGGCGTCCTAGCAAAACTAGCAAAAAAAAAAAAAAACACAAAACGTCTAGCGTGCATTTGACGCACGTGAGTCGTTGCCAAGGAGCCATTACTGTGTTGGCAACGTGAATGACGCCTCCGAAAATGTCCGCGTGCGTAATTTTAGTACTCAGCGACAGAATAAAGCTTAAGGTAAAGTTTCACTCTTTATCTATATACTTTCTATATGTTTATTATTTGTAATAAAGCTGAACGCCTGTTAAACTCGACTATAATGTATACAGTTTGCATACCCCTTGCAGAATCTGCTAAATCTTAATACTGTTAACAAAATAAGAGGATCGTAAAAATCCCATGTTTTTTTATTTAGTCCTGCCCTGAATAAGCTATTTCACATGTTTACATATAGTCCACAAGACAAGATAATAACTGAATTTATACAAATTACCCTGTTCAAAAGTTTACACACCCTTGATTATTAATACTATGTGTCGTTACCTTGATTATTGACGACTGTGTTTATATTTTGTGCGAGTTGTTCATGAGTCAGTGTTGTTCACTGCCCCCTGTTCTTCAGAAAAATCCTCCAGGTCCTGCACATTCTTCGCTTTCTTCTTCACATTCTTCCAGCATATTTTGCATATTTGACTCCTTTCCTTTTAACAGCGGCTATATGATGCTGAGATCCATCTTTTCACACTGAGGACGACTGAGCGACTCGTACACAACTATTACAAAAGGTGCACACATTCACTGATGCTCGAGAAGGCAACACGATACGTTAAGAGTAAGGGGGTGTAAACTTTTGAACAGGATGATCGGTGTAAATTGTTATTGTTTTGACTTGTGGGAGACATGTAACGATCTTATTTAGCGTCTGAAGGACAGCAATAAATGAATTTTTTTTTTTTTTTTTTTTACTTTAAACAAAACTGTTTACACTGATCATCCTGTTCAAAAGTTTACACCCCCCTGGCTCTTAATGTATCGTGTTACCTTCTTGAGCATCAGTGAATGCTTGCACCTTATGTAAAAGTTGCGATAAAAAAATGTGTTTATTGTAAAATATAATCGTGGTACAAGAGAACTAAAACGCACCAAGATAATAATCATCTTTGGGGTGGTGACAGTAACGCCGCTTCGTTTTGGACCCAAACACCAACCACGTCGTTGATTATTTTCGTCTAACCGCACACCCACAAGCGTTTATTCCTTACCGATAGTGTACATCTCCAGAACTTTACAACTCAAAAAGAGGGGTTTTTATTTATTTATTTATTTATTTATTTTTTACAAGCATTTTGAAGTGCTCTTTCATTTTCTAGAAGGAAACATGCATGTGATCAGACCAAAATCCGCCAAAGGACGCACCAGACCCAAAGCGACTGAGGCCCATACCGCAGATGATGAGCTACTACACGAGAATCGGCCATTTCCCCCATACCCTCCTTGTCCTCCACCCACGCCAAGCCACAGATTGAACTCATCTCCATCCCCACGCTCTTTCTTTAGGCACAATAATCCGAGTTCAGCGGTGGAGAACGCCCTCGACATCCCGCTGCTGTCGCTAAACAAATACAAAGTCCTCCCGTCTATTGAGAAAAGATCAGAAGAAGAGGCGTCCAGCGCTGACATGGAGGAAAAGTCCTCGAGGTCTAGGCTCCATACCTGTCACTTCTTCAGGAGTGATCAGGAGACGGAGAGGGCGTCCGGCGGGACTGTCAGGACGACATCTCGGTGCCAGGAGAGCGAGACAGGGGTTCTGCTCGCTCTCCGGACTCCGTGCGGTCAGAGGCTGATGTGCCAGTTCCGACCCACAGACACACTCCAGGATGTCGTTGCTACAGCGGAGGACAAATCCGGGAAACGGTACGAACACGTTCTGATCGAGACCATGGAGGTTCCTCGGAGGAGCTTCACCAATCTGAACATGACTCTGTCTCAGTGTGGCGTCGTCAATAAATCCGTCTTATGCATCAGCCTCAAAGACGCTCCTTAATGTTTCAAAATGGTTCCGATAAACAATTTGTCTTTAATAATAAATAGTGGAGAATATTGGTTTAATGCACATTTGCTTGCACTACATCACACCATCTGCTTACAATGTGTCAAAGTTTTTCAACATTTTTTATAACTGGGTCACTCCTGGATTTCAGTTATTTATTAAAACAGTTTCAAATTTTTTTTTTTTTTTTAACATTGCGCAACAGGAACACGCTTCAGCTGGACGTCCCAGAACGATCCGTCACCGAGATAATAATTTCAGTAACACCACGGCGCTGTTGAATTCTCAAATCTCCTACAACAGCAGCTGTGACCATCGTGCCGGCTGTCAATCAAATCACCGTCGTGTATGAACATGATCATTCTGATATCCTGTCACAGGAACTTGTGTTGTGGACACTCACTTGGGGGCATAAATGGATTAACGTCACGTGCAAACGTTGATTTTTGTTTAACGTTTACGGAAGGAGTCTCCAGTATCAGTGCTTTATAAAAGTAAGAGGTAAAGATATTTTCTTTATGTTTTCGAACACAGGAAAATCACGTGGATAGGTGGCTTTTCATTTCTTGATTCACAGATGTTCCACCACATTAAATGAAACTATAATTTAATTTTTATTTTATTTTTTTAAATAAACCCTATTGTAATTGGTGGCAAATTTCTGTAGTATAAGTATTCTGTGCTGTTATAATAATAAATAAAATAATGAACTTTAGGGTGGTAAAAGAAACCCTGACATTGTTGATTTTCCTATAACAGTGTTTTATTATTATTATTATTATTATTATTATTATTATTATTATTATTATTATTTTAAAATGTTAATGACATGATAAAATGGCCAATTCATGTAGAAACAATGAGGTGTACAATGTAGAACAATCAACTTCATGTATAATGTGTGTGTATATATATACATATATATATTATACACACACACACACACACACACACACACATATATACATACACTAAATACATGCAAATTAGGAAGTAAATAAAATACTACGAGAGAAGGTTCCAGTAGGCAGGAATTTTTTATTTATTTAATGCATCAGTAAACAACTCTAAACAGCTGAATCCTGCAGAACAGAAAAACAAAGTGAGTGCCGAAAACAAAATTGTATGGCACGTCTGTAACCGAGTTCTCTCGAACGCATACACAGCGTTCACAAACCAAACCAAAGTGCATACTTATTCAAGTAACAAAGCAAAAATTTTTAAATCAACCATTCCTTCGTCTTAAAGAAATCACACAAACGGAACCATCTCTAATCATCCAGGAATATGTCGGTAAACACACAAACAAAAAACCTATCAAACTTCATCATATGATCTTAGATCCAAAAATGAAACTATTTTCATTTTTTATTTTACTCCTCTCGTCATCGCAAGGGATAAACGTCTCACTGAAACAGAAGGGTGGCAACAGTCTTTCCCTTAAAGGGGTGCTTTAAATGACTAGGAATGCCTATTTAAAAAAAAAAAATTTTTAGGAAGGAGGGGTTTTTTTTGGACATTCTTCAAATCCTGATCCTCAAAATGTCAGTCAAAGTGCAACGTTAGTGTCATATTGATAAGACTAATACTCCCTTTGGTTGGTTTTTGGACCCGGGTGCTTTCCACAGCACATCAAAATGCGTATAGTCCTTTAAGAGACACCGAATGGTGTTCGTTTCACAGTAGAAAACGACAACAGAATACAGCTACGATGGCATGTAATTAGTCTGGCCAAAAAAAAAAAAAAAAAAAAAAAAAACCACACACACAAAAAAAACCTCAGTAATTAATTAGCTTAATATTGTGAGCAGTGTCACTGACCTGTTAATGAAAACAGAAAGTGCATCAACCGAAACAAAACAACCTCAAAACTTATTAACCATCAGCTAAGGATAAAGTCAAAGGCAAAAGGTTCAAGTTTAAAATGTTACTTTAAAGGTAAGGCGAGGTAAGTGGAAATGTAAACACGTCCTTAGCTCAGAGTAAACTCAATTCAAATCGGATGTTATGTTATGTAGTGCAGTTAACTCTTCTTAATCACCTCAATCAGTGTGCAATCTTTTCCATTTCGTCAAGGTCCCCCGTGTCCAGCTTCACTATTTTCTTATCTACAAAAGACAAATAAATCGTTCAAATTCCAAACTGAACTTTTCTGCGGAATTTCCGCGAGAACTAACGGACTTACTGAAGTGTTCCTCGATGGCTCGGAGCACGGCCATGCTCTGTCTGCTGTCCACCATGTTGATGGCCAGGCCTCGCTTGCCGAAGCGCCCCGTCCTGCCGATCCTGTGCAGGTAGGTCTCGTTGTCCGGGTTGCCGTCTTTGTCCAGGGGGAGGTCAAAATTGATCACCACGGAAACCTGCTCTACGTCGATACCTGCTGAGCACAAATCACGAGTTGGGTTTGTATTTACTGTGTAGTGGGTCAGCATCTGAACTCTCATTGGACAAATGATAGTGAACTGTAAATCCAATGTACAGTACACCACACATACACTGTATATAAATGTTAATGAAAATGTTTTTAATGAACACTAAAGCAAAATCTACTTGTTAGTGTACTTGTGTAACTGATACAGAAAATGACTTAATTCTGTAATTTGTCCTTTCACGTTCAAATTGTTTATCTAATGGCGGGTCGTGATGATTTTTTTTCCCCTCCCCCCCAGAACACTCAATAGTTAGTCCTGTCCAAATTTAGTCCGGTGTCTCGTTTATACGCTGTTCTATGCAGTGTTCTGTTTAGAACAGACGAGTGAGCGACGGAGTGAGCGACTTGTACAACGGCGTGGCGGAGTTCTTCAATCTGATTGGTCGGAAGGTGTTGATTAACGTTCTGTAACAGCACCTCGGACAGTAGTTTCCAACCGTAATCTGAATGACGTCAGTGTGCTCGTTCTCATACGTTATCGTTTCTACGTTAACGGCTAATTCACGAGGACTTACGTAAACGGATTTTAGAAAGAGTTTCTATTTAACTAAGGTTTCTGTATGGAGATGTTTATTTAGCATTTTAATGAAGGCGTCTCCAGTGTCAGCTCTTTGTAACAGTAAGTTCTCTGCCACAGACGATTTTACGCTTTTCTTTCTTAGTCGTATTAAGGTCAAGAGAAAGAAGAAAGAGATGCAGGTGAGGGAATGACTGTTTCGTGGAAGTGTCACAACATTAACTGGAAATATAAACGAATCAATTGTAGGATGCGTCTTTCTTTCATTAAAAAACAAAACAAAACTAATTGGTGGCGCATTGTTCAACACTTTGGAACAAATTCAGAGTTTAGACTAAACATTCATTCAAACTGATGAAAATCCTTTAATGTATAAACAGTCACTATAAATATTTCTTATGATGCCGTAGCGCAGTAAACATGTCCTAGTACTCGCCTCTCGCACACACGTTAGTGGTTATCAGCACTTTCTCTTTGCCTTCTCTGAAGCGATCAATGATTGCCGCTCTTTGTTCGACGGCCAGTTCTCCGCTCAGCAGCGCCACCTGGTGACCGTCTGCCACCATCTTGGCTGACAGCCAGGCTGCTGTCCTGCGAGTCTGCAGCAAGAAGACATGACGTGAACAAACATCTTTCCCCTTCGAGACATCGAGGTTACAGATTATATTAGCTCACTGCTAGCACGTACATGGCAAAAGATCATGGCTTGTGCGATTGTGATTGCGCCGTAGATGTCACACAGCGCGTCAAACTTGTCCTGTTTGTCTCTGCAGAGCACGTAATACTGCTTGATGGTGTCCAGGGTCTCCTCCTCTCGCTTCAGTCGGATAATGTTGGGATCGGGGACGACGCGCTCGGCAAACTGCCACACTGTGTCCTCGAAGGTTGCAGAGAAGAGCAGCATCTGACAGTCTTCGGGCAGCTTCCTGCGCGACAGAGGAACGGGTTACGTGACTCGGTGAGCATTGATGCGTATTTACTGCTCGGATCTACTTCTATTTTACAAAACGTACAAAGCGGTTATTGATTATTTGTGTCGCCTGCTGGTCACATCGCTCACCTTTGGATGCGGATGCTCTGGTCTTGGTGACCCTGCATGCCGATCATGACGTCGGCCTCGTCCAGTACGAACACCCGAACCTTCTTTGGGTCGATCACCTTTTTTTTGGTTAACCAGTCAGACATGGTGCCTGGGGTGCCGATCACGATCTGCTCCTGGATTTTACTCCCACCATCCACTGAGGAACGGCACAGGAAGTTATACACACTCGCGCTAAATTCCATTATTCAAATTAGTCACTGCACAACGGACGGTAGGACGGGGTTCACTTACTTCTTTTGCCTCGAATGGCGTATGCCAGTTTCACCTCAGGGTAGAACTTGCCCATCTGCTCCACGACTTTACCTGTCTGTAGGGCGAGCTCATAGGTTGGAGACAGGCACAGACACTGCAGGGGACACAACACAACACCAAAATGTACAATTTACTCATTTACACACGATACATGTAGTGATACTGATTTCCCAGTTTTCGAAAACCGGTCCTATCATCACTCAGGCAATGTCTGAGGGCAGCTCAACATGCTTAGAGGAGAGCACCAAAATGTCCTATTCTGTATACCTAATCTAGAGGTCGACGGATTACCGATCGACAGGTACCTCCCGATAACCGATTAATTAACCGATTAAGTTTTTAAAACTGAAACTTAACACTCAGATTAAAATATTTTTGTAATAACTTTATTACAAAAATAAACAGTACTTACTGTACCATTAACATGTACTGTACTTTTTGAAAATGAAATAAATAGATGAATATGAATATATATTAACTATTAACAAATATTAAAGTGAACCAAAAAGTAACACTCCAAATAAACAAATAAAAATAGAGACGTTCAAAATTAATAAAAAAAAAAACAACAAAAAACAACAAAAAAGAAACACTTCAAATAACAACAAAATTTGTCAGATGTAGTTTTTATTTCGCCTCTAGAGGCCGCTCTCGTACTGTATAACGACAGCGGACTCTTCTCAGCCAGGAAAAATTATCGGTGTGGATTTTTGCAGATAACCGATAGTTCTAGCGATCGGTTATCGGTGCCGATTAATCGTCAAAACCGATCAATCGGTCGACCTCTAATCTAATCGAAGAGACACTTGTCATTATCAAGTAATCGACAGCGGAAGAGGAATCCAACCAAAGCCGAGCAGATCAAATCGTTATTGAGCTCCAGGCACCGACCGGCCGTTTTACCACCTCGATTCCATGCTTTAACAGATTTGTAACCTGGAAGCAGCGACTAAGTTTTAACGACGCACTAAACAGCACAAATTGAATGCAAGAGCGAGCTTGATTTCCAGAGTACTAGTTCAGCTGGATCGGTTAAAACTGTGAGTACGTCCATCAGCTTTACAATAAAAGATACAATAAAACAAAAACGCATTTATAGCATTTAAGGCATTGTCTGGCGATCCTTAGAGATCTAAAAGAGTAAGGAATAAAACACTGTTAGAGGAAAATAATAAACAATGGTTAAACATTGCCAGGAAGCAGAGTTACTGTTACCACAGCATGTCCAGGAGTGTTTTATTCCTCTTATACCACAGCTATCTGCTAATGCGGATGATTTCTGTTTATTCAAAAACAACATGCACATGTTATGTTTCTAGTTAAATCGATGTAATTATGTAATACATATAGTTACAGTGCAAAGTCATCAAGACTTTTCTAGAAATTATAACAATCAGAAGGAGCCAATTATTACGAACCTTGCAGTCCAATGGAAAATTAAGCGGCACGTTCTGACCAATCGGAATCGAGTATTCAGCAGCGGCGTGAGGATATACACAAACCGCTCCAGCTCACCTGAGTCCACTTGTTCGCCGGGTCGACGTGGCTCAGCATGGCCAGTACGAAGGCGGCGGTTTTCCCCGTCCCGGACTGAGACTGAGCGATCAGGTTCTGAGGTCTGCAACCACACAGCACACACACACACACACACACACACACACAAACACTGGGCAAATAGAGGCTTAGTAGAGCTTAAAATATATTAATATATATAAAATATATTATGGCAAAACAATCAACACAGTACAAAGTCCGAGATTCGAAAGATTTCTAACTGGATTTAAAAGATGGTGGGTCTGATCTAAAACCTTTTTGCATTTAATTAAGTGTACCAGGAAGTCTGTCTCTGTTTCCCCTGTCTGCTCTTGCCATTCTCCAAAGCTGTTCCCTTTCTTTCTCTCTCTCTCTCTTTGTGCTACATAACATTTCTACAATAAAATACTCGAACGCATGCCTTGGGTCAGAGTTAGACTCTGTGCATCATAATGAAACGCCTTTGAGCACAGATCAGTAGCTGGCTCAGACGCGTAGGTAGAAACGGTGCGCTCACGGTTCTGCCAGCATCATCGGCAGTGCAGTCTCCTGGATTTTCGAAGGTCTGTTGAAGCCCATTGCGTAGACTCCCTGAAGCAGCTGAGGTTTTCTGGAAACACAGTGAGCATGAATTTGTGAGGGACTGGCATCTGACAAGCCAGTTCGATTTCATTACACACGACGAGTACGCCAAAGTTGGAGGACATTTCAAGAGCGAAGAATTATGCAATAATATAATCAATTATTTTCCCAGGCAGTCATACAATCATACAGTACCACACAAAATCACAGTATGGGTTTGTTTTCCAGGAAACTGCGGTCACTGCGAGTATCTTTACTACAGACCTAACCAAATATCAATACGTTACTCCGAATAAACAGATAATATATTCTAAAAGAAACACAAATACGAGACACACTACTTATTTTGGTTTTTTTTGGTCTATCATTACTCACGTTAGATTACGTTAGAAGGTTTGTCAGAAGTGTCCACTGGGTGTCTGACTGAGACCGAGTATAAACTCGAGTGAAGTAGCTGAGGCTGAAGAACTGTAGAAAGTTCAGGAGCTGAATAAAGCTAAGCTCTGTAGATTGGTGTATCTGTGTTTCAGTCTGAATACAGATACTGAGACAATGGCATTGTGTTCCACCGCTAGTCTTTAAGGTGTATTTACTTACAGATGCAGCTCTTCAAATGTCTTGACCGAGTAGAGTGGTGAATTCGGGTCTCTCTGCAGCACCTCCACCTGGTTCGTGTTGTTGACCAAACTGTTCCTGATTAATTTATTAAGAAGAGACTGTGCAGCTCGGTCCTCTAGAACACAAACACAAAATCCACTACAGCTGAATCCAATAAAACCAAACGAATTTAACTTCATATGAAGTTCCCACAAGATCCCACAAGCCAGGGCGATATGATTTAGATCTTGTGATGAATTACGTCATGGTACACTCATCTCATGGTACACAATCTCATCTAATAT
>JANDJT010000050.1:5182935-5197823 GCA_024331685.1 Stegophilus panzeri
GGCAGCTCTGCTACCATTGGTGTGTGAGTGTGTGTGTGTGTGTGTGTGTGAATGGGTGAATGAGACACAGTGTAAAGCGCTTTGGATAAAAGCATTATATAAGTGCAGACCATCTACCATTTACCATTTATTTGAAAATTAACTTTGGGGTTGTAACAGTAACTCTTCCTCACTGAATTTTTCTGCTCGTAACAGCTTTTGAATCTAGGACTACTGGATTTGTCCATACGTCACTTGAACACTCAAACATTGTGATTGTGATAATAATAATAATAATAATAATAATAATAAACTTTATTTGAATAGCACCTTTCATACAAAAAAAGCAACTCAAAGTGCTTCACAATAAGGAATTTACACGCACGAGTGCTACACCTAAAAATGTATAAAATACCATAGTCACAGAAAATTGAAGATAAAACCAAAATATTAATAACAAGATAAGATAAAATCGTTCAGAATAAAGTCAGTTAAAAGCTAACGGAAAAAAGAAAAGTTTTTAACTTTCTTTTAATAGTATTTAGCGAACTGGCTTACCTAATATCAATAGATAGGTATATTGTGCATTATGGATTATAAGTCCAGCTCATACGGGATTTCATAGTGTTTTTTGTGATTGTTGAGGACGTCACGTGATGC
The DNA here is from genome assembly GCA_024331685.1 of Stegophilus panzeri. Taxonomy (NCBI): domain Eukaryota; kingdom Metazoa; phylum Chordata; class Actinopteri; order Siluriformes; family Trichomycteridae; genus Stegophilus; species Stegophilus panzeri. The sequence goes on from JANDJT010000050.1 coordinate 5,183,575, forward strand.
GTCTCATCTCAAACCGGTGGTAATTTCGAAAAATTGCAAGCTCCTCCGAATATTGTCGAGTTTGCTTGATTTTACGTTCGTTTCACTTCTCAGTCCCACCGTGCAAAATCCTGGAGGGACTGATAAGTGTCATGATATAATATTCCTGCCATACAGCTCACCCATAGCAGTCTGAGCCTGAGCATCCGACCCTGATTATACAGTGTTTACCGTTCTTTCTAAAAAAAAAAAATTAAAAAAAATTGTGAAATGTGTGAAACTAAATTTTTGGCTACAGTTCTGACTTCTCTCCACGCTGCATAGGCCAGAAAATCAATTTGTAATGTTGGGAAACACTTATCACATGATGGTCACGGTCAGCTATCCATATAAATCTGACCTCAAACAATAAAGCTTTGCAAATACCAGGTGTCTGACTTTAACCGCGGGCAAAGAGAAAGCACTCACCTTTTTCTTCTTCATCCGATTTGTCACCATCTGTAGGTTTTTCTGTTTCTGAACATTAAAGAATACACACACACACACACACACACACACACACACACACACACAAACAAACTACAGTTCAGAACTACTTTTTCTGACCTTTCATTAAGAACATAAAACTCATCCAGAGTGTGTGTGTGTGTGTGTGTGTGTGTGTGTAAACAACTACCTTTCACTTCAGCATTCTGGACGACTCGACTTTCTCTAATCCGCAGCACTTCAAACTGTTCGGATGCAAAATAACACAATGACACAATAACACAATAACACACAGGATTAAAAACAGTCTAGAACAGCGGCTAGTTACTGCGCATCTAACACTACCATGAAAAATACATTATCTAAGGAATAAAAACACTTGGGTGGGGTTTATCAGGAAAATAATAACAGGAAAGAAAAGTCTAATATACCGTACAGAACATATGTACAGTATAGAATAATACAAGATTGAGATTCACACTGTAATTTAATTGACTAATTTAAATATTTCCTGATGATGAACTGAACACGAGGCTATACGGTTAATTACACTTTAACCGTGATAACTTAAAAATTACAGTTATTCTTGGCTTCCTGAATTAGTAAAAAATGACTAACTTTGACATACGTTAAATAACGGACATTAAATACAGAACTGGGAAATATGACGATATACAGTAATGATTATGTTTGATTATGAGATATTAATTTACACTTTCTTTTACTAATTGAACTACAAACTGATTGGAGGCAGATGATTTGATGTTATATATATATATATATATAAAATAATCAAAAATAAATAATGAAAAATTCAAATACAAATATTTTGTGAAAATAATACGGTTGTTTTTTTTTTTTTTGCCTTTTTGGATAGAAATCACTGAAAAGTTTATTTGTAAAAAAATGCATATCTAAAAATATTTAAAAAAAAAAAAAAAAAAAAAAAAAACACTATCACGATTAAATTTTATTCATTTAAATACAGGCTTGTACTGGGAAGCAAAAGTCTGATTTCTGTTGAAATGATTGAAAGTATAATAGAGTTTGTATTTTGAGCATAAAAGTATTTTGTTTGCCTGAATAATTAATTAATTTACATTTATTCATTTAGCAGACGCTTTTATCCAAAGCGACTTACAAATGAGAAAATACAAGCAAATTACCGTTATTTCATTATACTGATGAATAATTGATTATTTTAGCCAATACTGTGAGGATATTAGAGAAACATTCAAACTATATGTGATTAAAAACGGATAAATATCCGAAAAAGAGAAATATAAACAGGTGTGTCCGCAGCGCACGCGACCCCACACTGCTGTCTCTCAGTTAGCTAACCTGTTAGCACGTGCAGCATCATGATGCGGCGAGTCTTCTTAATAAATAAACAAATAAATAAATAACCAACTTCTTACTATTTTAGTTGTTGCTTCTTGTTGATCAACAGACAATGCCCACGAGTCGGTAGCCATTTCTTTCTGCTTGACAATATATATATGTATATATATTTAATACCGCTTTTATAAATTCAGGCAACTTTTTCCAAAACACTGCCTTGCCGCTATGCTGAGCTCCACTTGTTTTTAACGGTACTTGTGTCTCTTCTTCAGTTGTCCGGTCTGGTTTCGGAAAAACGAAACTTTAGTTCCTTCTGGTCAAAAATAGCGCCAGTGAATTAGAAACTCAGTTTATCTGGAAAATGTCATGTAGCTTACAAAGACCGAGGCTTTAATGTAGATACAGTACTACGTACGCTGTGGTGATGTGTCATTCGTGAATGAGCCGGCTCTTTTAGCTGAATATCCCTTATAGAACCGAGTCGCATATATGAACCGATTCCTCTTCTTCTTCTTCTTCTTCTGTATTGCATCTGAATCACAATTTAACGTCTGAGCTGTGAATTAATACAAATTAATCAAATTCATTGTCCAGTGTAGGACAAAATAATTAAATAAAAATTCCTAAATAATGTAAAAACATCAAACACTATTACACACGTGTATTGAGCGTTTTATTTATACTGTACTATACAAAACACAAACCGTTCCAAACAAATCACACGCACTGCCCTGGTGGATGTACAATTGTAATATGGCTGTGAAGGTTGTCAGTAGGTGTGTGTTACAAATCTCAAAGAGCAGGAAAAACACTAAAATGTGCAGGAGATGCTACCTTCCATTTTACTAAATCCTCTTGATGCTGTTCATCATCCAGGTTTCATCCTCATGACCGGAGATAAAAAAAAAAAAAAAAAAGAGGCTATTCCACTAATCATTGTGTTTTATATCAAAGCAAGATGACCTTCTCTCAATGCAGCATTTCCACTGGTGCCTGTTTATTTAAACTGCCTCCATATATCACTCTTACTGCAGTGGAAGAACAGTGTCTAAAAACTGAAATATGCACTCGTACTTGTTTCATTCCTACTAATTACACTGGACCACTTCCATCCATCTATCCATCCATCCATATTCTGTACCGTTTATCCTACACAGGGTTGTGGGAAGCCTGGAGCCAATACCAGGGAACTAGGGGTACAAGGCCGGGGAAAACCATGGCCGGGGTGCCAACCCCATGGCGGGAACATTGGACCACTTTAAAATATGAATCCTGAACACTTAGAATAATATACATTGGACATAAAAATTCTACACAGCCCTGTTAAAATCACAGGCTTCTGTTAGACAGTGAAAATGAAGAAAACGTTCATCTTCCTGATAATGACCCAAAGCACAAATCCAAGTTAACAACAAAATGGCCTTAGAAGAAGAAGATCAAGGTTGTGGAGTGATGCAGATCTAAATCCTATCGAAAACCTGTGAAATTACTTGAAGAGGACTGTTCAAAGGAGATCCCAATTGACCAATCAGGATGTGCCAAGCTGGTAGACTCTTACGCAAAAAGACTGAGTGCTGTATTTAAAGTATTAGTTAAGTGGTGTGAACTTTTCTATTTGTTTTTCACTTGAATTTTGGTTGCTATATCACATTAAAGGTGAAAAAAAAAAAAAACTGATATGATTTTATCTTGGTTTCATTTTTTTTTTTACATTACAAAAAGCTGCAGTTTCAACAGGGGTGTGTAAACTTTTTCTTTTAATACTTACTGTAATATGTGATTTTAAATGCACGTTATATTTTAATGTTAAGCTCTTTACAACTATGGTTGCACCATGAAAAGCACCACAGAATGCTCAATAGATGGAACCTTGTGGGTTTCCACTCCTTTCAACCAAGGACAGAAATCTGTGGCGACATCTGAAGATCAGAAAAACGTTGCCTGGTCTGATGAATTTCGATTTCTGCTGCGATTTAATGTCAACATGAATTCATGAACCCAAGCTGCCTTGTTTTAAAGGTTCGGCCTGAACCTGGTGGTGGTGGTATGATGCTGTGGGGAATGTTTACTTGGCACACACAATATCAATTGAGCATGGTTTGAATGCTACAGCTACTTTCAAGATGATAATGTGCCATGTCAAAGCTGTCTCAAACTAGTTCCTTGAACATGACAGTGAATTCAGTGTACTTCACCGGCCTCCCTTGTCACGGGACCTGAATCCAAAAGAGCTCCTTCAGGATTTGGTAGAACGTCAGATTCGCAGCATGAAATTATGCAATTATGTAATGTGTTCATGTAAACATTGACCAGAATCTGAAAGAAATGTTCCAGACCTTGAGGAAGCCGTGAAAAGGCGGTCCTACCAAGTAAGTGAACGTATATAATGATCTTTATCGGAAATAATAATTACGCATAAGTAATAAATAATCGAACAAAGATTATCATATTGTTTTCATGCTGAAGGTTTCACCCATAAAAAACCCACAAGGCTCTTTAAATTGTTTTGAATTTGTTGAAAAAGGCTAAACGGTCTTGTCACTGCGAAGTTCCACCTGTTTTGAGATGTAGAGACAAGCTGCTGAGGCCAGATGCTGTTGACACTCTTGATAATAATCTCATGTCTGACAAAGGCATTTACTGCTGATGAGTAAAAGATAAGAATAGTTGTGCATGTTTTATAAAAGAAAGGATAAATTATACTATAATTGTGTGGGTTGTAATTAAGAGAGAGAGAGAGAGAGAGAGAGAGAGAGAGAGAGGGATTTAATTTAATTGTGAAAGCCCAGTTAAGCCCTCCTACCACACACACACACACACACACACCAACCTGTTGTCTTTAAGAAGCCCTAGAGGCTCCATATTGATTGTCATGGTTACCTTCTGTTCAAAAGCAGATGGATCAAATGAGCCACATTGGCAGAAATGTGAAGATAGTGAGAGACGGGGAGAAAAAAAAAACAAAGCAAAATTTTACAGATTAGCAATCAAGCAAAACATATGTAGCTGCCTGTTGGGGCCAAAACGGAGACTGCTCTGCTCTCTGTGCATGCTGGTGCATTTCATTTCCGCGCTGATTTATCAAAAAGGACGCATTAATAGATGCCCTCATCAGTAACTGTGGCCAGCCGAGGAGAAGAGAGGAGAGGAGGGCACACTAGGTGGTGCTGAGGGGATGGAGTAGTCAGGGGGATGTTATGTTGCTAAATGAGACATGCATCCACATCCTTCTCCGCATTATTATGTCTCCGCATCCCCCCACCACCAGCAGCTCCAGCCACCGACCAAGAGCTACTTTTTATAACCACATGTTGCTGTGGCAAGCAACTGCATTGGTGGGGTTGCAGCTGCTGCTCACGCACACACACACACACACACTCACACACAATCTCACAGTCTCTCTGTCTCCCTCTCTCAGTTGTTTTGTGAGAGTGGTTTAATTCAGAGTTTCAACCACCTGTGACAGCTGCTGTTTCCTCTACGCCATTCACACAGACACAGACAGAGAGAAAGGTAGGAAGAAAAAGGCAGAGTGAAAAGGACTGCCTTTCATGCTGCTTCCTCAAAACCTTGCAAGTATTAGAAGAGATTTCCTCCGTCATCTCAACACCAATGTGAGGTAAGAGTGCTGCTTTGCGTTTCAGCCTGTCATTTAGCTTTTGTTTTGTTTTGTTTGAAAGTCTCTGGGTAGTTGTGTTTAAGTGTAAAGGATCGAATCTGGCATGCTTTGTTGACTGAATCCAAAAATCCAACCACAGATGTATGTTGAATTTAGGGTTTAAAAAAAAAAAAAAAAAAAAAAAAAAGTGCAGTAGAATTAATCAGTGAAGCTGGTGTGATGTGAACACGCAGTATGGATCAACAGGTGACTTCTGCAGCGTGTTCTCAGCATGTCTCTCTGCATGAACGGTCGCAAGGGGTAGAGCGATTTATACTAGTCGCTGGAGATCTCTCTTTAGCCTGTGCACTGATTCACTCAGCCGAGACTCCTGGGAGAGGAACTGAGTCACGCTTGGGGGGTTTTCCTGGACTCCCAACTCCTCTGCTCTCCTCTTTTTTTCCTCTCCTGGTCAGTGTCTGTATCAGATGTGACAACTCAAATCATAAGCGATCAAACTCGTTACAGGGATCCTATAATTGAATCTGGCTTGCTGTAACCACCAACCGGGCTAAATATAGGTTATCTGGGATGGTGCTCGGTTTATTTTCCAGCTCACAAAATCTTGATCAGAGCGAAATCCGATTACGAGGCACCTGCTTTGTTTCAGACGCACACTGCGTACTGGACACATGATGGCAGTCTTGGCACGGACTTGCAAGGTAGAACGGTTTAACGCATCGCTGCTGTCCCTTCTCGTTTCTCATCTCAATATAGCGACATGCCAAAGCCTAATGTAATACAACACTTCCTCTGTGCATGAGTTATTGCTAGCTGGAAGTTGGACGGGATGGATGATTGTGATGCTGGATGCTGATGTTGGTCTGTGATAACACTCAGAGAGATGTTTAATCTTCAGCTGCCATCTCTTGCTTTATTCTGGGCGAGGGATTAGGTTATGAGAGATACATTTCTGCCACATGCAATTAAGTCAGCTTTTCAGAAGGCTGTCCTCACAGGAAGAGGGAATATACAGTATTACTCGCACATAAACCTCACATTATTCCAGAAAAAAAAAAAAAAAAAACATGGAGAAGAGGAAAACAGTAAGCAATTGAGCATTAAAAAAAACATGGATGTGGGTTAAATGTAACAGTGTTACTTAAAGTGGATAGATGTAATGTAATGTAATGTAATATAATGTAACAATAATAGTACTGTGAAAAGCCGATTATCCCTCCTTGTTGACTTTCCTTGTTGGCCTATTTTAATGAATTAAGCCAATAGCATTAATAGCATTAAGCATTCTTAATCTTCTTAAACAACTTGGATTCACAGGTTAAGACGTGCGTTATACTGTATGAGACTGTAGTAAAAAATCGAAATATGTATCTGCACACGGTGGTACAGGTACAGATCCTCAGTTCGATCCTGATCTCGTGTGGTGTTGGCCGTGATCTCCCACGTTTCCCTGTGGGTTTCCTCTGGGTTCTCTGGTTTCCTCCCTCCTCCCAAAACCATGCCAGTAGATGAACTGGCTATGAGAAACTGTCCCTAGGTGCGAATGTGTGCGTGCAGGGTGCCCTGTGATAGACTGGCTTCTCATAAAGGGTGCATTCCTGCTTCATTTCCCCAGATAGACTCCTATCGCCACTGTGACCCGGATCAGGATAAAGCCATTACTGAAAGTGAGTGATCGTGATAGCTAGATAGCTAGATAAATAGAATAATAAGTTCCAAGCCTCGAACCTTCAGGGTTGGGGGTTGAAATTCCGCCTCCGTCCTGTGTGTGTGGAGTTTGCATGTTCTTCCTGTGCTTCGGGGGTTTCCTCCGGGTACTCCGGTTTCCTCCCCCAGTCCAAAGACATGTGTTGTAGGTTGATTGCCATTTCCAAATTGTCCTTGGTGTGTGAGTGTGTGTGCGATTGTGCCCTGCGATGGACTCACTCCCCATCCAGGGTGTCCCCCGCCCTGAGTTCCCTGGGATAGGTTCCAGGCTCCCCCGTGACCCTGTGTAATATAAGTGGTACTGAAAATGGATTGATGGATATGTACAGTGCAATAGCGCAATGTAGAAATGTTGTGTTAAATAGAAATGTGTCAGCATGTGACTTTGTTGGTGGTCCGTGTTTTCAGAGACCTCCCCCATCGCAGCTCTGTGTGTGTGAGAGAACACCTGACAGTCTGCAAGCATGCCAGGCCTGATCAACAAGGCCAAGCGCAGCGCGCTGCCACTCAGCGTCTCTGACATCACTTCCTGTGTCCGCGGTTACACCCTGGCCATGACAGCCTCCATGACGTATGAAAACATTGAGGATCACCCCATAGAAGGTGAGAGTGCCCTCTCTCTGTATTCACCACAGTGATGATAGAGATCTGAGATCTGAGCTCCTGCCATACTTTGTATTAAATGGTGGTTTTGAATGTATAGGGTGATATAACAGATGATATTGTCTTCATTACATGCCTTAGCTTAAAAGTGTTTTTGCAGATCTTTCCAGCAATGCATAAAATTGGGCCACAGAATATATAGGATGTGTATTTCCCATACAGACCTAATGTTCTACAACCAAGATGTTCTTGTGTTATATAATACGACTCACAATCCTTTTTTCTGGAAGTGGATGCACTTGAAAGTGTAGCCTGGGCTTCAGCTACCCTCCGAAGACCTAGAAAATCGTTCAGGCCAGACAGTAGACATTCCTTTGGCAGCCTTACTCTGTCTTGGGAAAGCTTGTTGCTGTCAGCCGTAGTAGCTTAACAACATTAACCTGTGACATGCTCAAAGGAAGGACTCAGGGTGATTGATACAGGCCTCGTCACTGTGCGGGCAGGGTATAGCAAATCCACAGCTGTCTACTAAAAGAACAACACAAGGGAGTGTTTTAGGTCCATTTGTCTTTCCCATTTAGTTTTATATTCAAAAAAATGTATCAGATGCCAGAGTTCCAAAAAGAGAAAGCTTGTCAGAAAGGTTCACGGGGCATCTGGTCGAGACTGCATCAAGACTGGTTTCGCGTAGGATGCAAAACAACTTGCCTGAGTTGCAGGTTTTTCTTTCATTCTGGCGTGAACAAGCAGTCAGATACGAAGCTGATGTTACAAAGAAAGATCATGTTAATGCTTTGCTTTCAGCAGGGAGTGTGTTATTAACTAACTGCCTGGTCAAAGTCATGTGGGTTTAAATGAGGCTACTATGTTACATTTAGGGAAACAGAACCAACTAAATTCATTAAAAAATTAAGCAGGTAGGTACAAACAAAAATAATAACTATGCCAGAGGGATAAAAAAAAATAGTCCAGCACACATCTAGTTTAAACCAATTATGAACTTGAGCGATGTAGCTGAAGTTGAGGAACTCACACACCATACTGACAGGACTGGCATTTCTACCTCTTGGTTATTTTTTTTTTACCAGGTTTTCCGGAGCCATTATGGTAGGGTTCATAATTAATAAAAAAAAAATCCCCTTCAGGTTTTGACCACACCCACTTCAGGTTTAGATCTGAATCCAGATATTTGGAGCACCAAATACCGACATAGTTATTGGCATTACGTTACATTTCTACTTTACACATCCAAACTATTTTAGCTGTCGATGTAAAGACTAGGAATATCCCTGGTATGTTTTGATAACCATATAACATTTTAGTACATTTTAGGTTGGTGTTAAATAGGGCTGAATTTCTCAAGACCTTCATGGCAAAACTGAATAGAAGTGCTTTTCAAAAGCCCAGATCCAGATAGTAAAAAGAAATAAATAGTGCCTTTGATGAATACTGAAATAGCAGTTGCCATTTTTTTCAAAGATATTACTGTTAAATGACTTAATTAAGAAGAAATCATTGCATGCTTTACTTTATTTCCTAATGTTGCTTAAATGTAGATGAGTTAATGAATCATTTTATTTTGTTTCTTTTTTTGAGGTATCTTCATTTACCCGCTGGAGGAAGGCTCAGTGCTGGTGGGCTTTGAGGCGATGATATCCAGCCAGATAATAACGGTGCAGATCAAAGACAAGACAAAGATTGAAGATTGCTACTTCCACTGCTGCACAGCGACTAACGGAAATCTAAAGAGTAGCAATGGTGGGATTTTGTGCTTTGCTTTTAATACTGCCCTCAAATGTTGGCATGTTTTGACCTCATCCAGAACTTCCTTTGCATTACTGCCATTCAAGTGCTCGTGGAATTCAAAAATTGTGTGAAGATTATCTAAGTATCCTATCTGCAGCCATAAGCCTTCTCAGAGTGCTGGTCTAGAACAGGGGTATTGTATCCTAATGAATACTGTGATAGGGATGAGGGGTGAGGTGATCCTACTAAAGCACTCTTACGGTTAGACACAGTGACTCCACTTCACTTGCTCATTAAAGGTAATGGAACACGCTGATTACATGGCCTTGATTGGACCCTGAATAGTACTTTGCGATTGTGCCGCAGGTCATGTGGTACTTGATGAGGATCTAGAGAGGATGGTGTTGGTGGTAAACCTGGGTGTCATTCCACCTCTGGAGACTGTGAATGTGTTGGTCAGCACATCCTATGAACTTTCCACCCTTCCAAATGGGGGCATACGTGTCACTTCACCGCCTGTCTGCACTCCGAGGGTCCAGCGCTCCATTAAAGAGGAACAGGCCTTCTCTCCGAACACAAGCAGGAAGTAGGACATTAACAATAGTTGTTAGCTATGTACACTTTTCTGTTTGGTGATGAAAAGTCACCTGTTGCCCACTGGTCAAATATGTTTAACAGCTCTTTTCGAATGAAAAGGGACTTATCCTAGATTAATAAGCAGTGACATGTGGAATTTTTTTTTTGTTTCTGACTCAGGAGAGACAGACACCACTGCTCTCTGGGGTCTCATGAGCAGATGGGCTCAAGCAGCCAACTGTGTCTGTCCTGGCTACTGGAGGAGGAGTCTATCAACTCCATTGACTACGAGTTCAACTTCCAGCTAGAGATCAGAGGGCCATATCTACTGGCAGGTCAGAATATTACAGAGACTGGCATAGAGAGATGGATGGATGGATTGATGGATGGACAGGGGATGGACAGACAGAAAAATAGATTAACAAATAGGTGGTTGCTTGATGGGTGGATATTGGATAGATGGTTGGTTTACTGAATGGCAGATGTATGTATGTATGGATAGATGAATGGAAAGATGAATAGTGCATGGGTGGTTAAACAGCATGGAAGGTGGATATATAGAAGGATGGATAAATGAATGGTTGTGGATTAATTGATTTATGAATGGATGGTGGATAAATAGCTGGATGATTGACAGGTGATTGGACGGATTGAAAGAATGGATAGTTAGATGGATGGCTGGTTGGTTGATTGGATGGATGGATCTATGGATGATTGGATAATTGGATGGGTGGATGGATGGTTGGATAATTTGAACACTGATTATAACTGTGATACTGATTGGCTACTTGATTGAACAAACCCATCTGGTAAAGAATGTGTAAATTTAATATATTTGTAAGGTTAAGCTTTCTCTGTTCAGGAGTGGAGAGCCCTTCTCACGCCATCCGGGCAGATGCTGACCCCTCCGCCCATTCTGCTACCAGCATTGTGGTCACCCTGGCAGACAAATACACCTATGACTGTCCTGTGGAAATTCTCATCTACCCCAGTGGTATGTACTATACAAGCAACCAAAACTACACACATAAACATCATTAAAGTTTGCTAAAAAAAAAACCCAACAACAACAGGATGGTGTAATTTAGCACTTTAGTAAAAGCAGCTGTGCTCAGCAGTAAAGCATCCCACACAGATCCTCGTAAATTTGGTGGCGTGAAATCATGTGTAAAGCTTTTGTGAAAGCTATTTTGAAGAATAATAATACACACCTAAACTTGTCAGTGATATCCAAAGATGACTCAGTTGAAGTTATGCAAAACCCAGATTAGACAAGTGTAGCCTGGGCTTTGTAGAATGGGGGCGGTTATGGATTTACACTCATCTTTCTCAGTTTGCACTAGCATTTAGAATAATGGCATTCATTCATACAATGATGCTGGCAAAGGTATCTCTTGCATAGAAGGATGAGTTTTTACTAGGTTGCATATTTATGTAAAACTGAAGTAGTCTGGAACCAATAAGCCTTTTCCTACAGCTAGCCGCTTGGCCAACCTGGGGAAGGACTTTAGTCAGACCAAGAACCCAAAGGTTACTATGAAAGAACTCCAGATGTTCTGCTAGAGAGGGACAACTATCTCAGCAGCCTTCCACCAATCTGACCTCTATGGTAGAGTGGCCAGACAGAAGCCACTTTTTGGTAAAAGGCACATAATGGCTTACTTGGAGTTTTCCAAGAGACACTTAAAGGACTCTCAGGTCAAAACAAGATTTGATAATGTGATGTAACCAAGACTTTGCCCTAAAGGCCAAGTATTACATCTAGGTACCACTTATCACCTGGCCAATTCCATCCCTACTGGAAAGATGTTCTGGCTATTATCTTGATGTGTCTTACACTGTTTTCCAACTTACACAAGCTCCATTGTGCAAAGTCAAACAGATGGAGTCTTGCAATCCTGGTATACAGATGGTGTTATTCATTCAGGTTTCCAATAGAGAAAGCAGCTTTCACGATCGTTGTTTTTTCCCCCGCTTGCTGTTTAGTTGCTCTGCTGGTGGCCTCTATTGTATTTTTAACACATGTTAAAGAACACAAGCAAACACCAACCAGTATGAAACTCCTGCATACCTGTAGCTGTATACGCCATCACACGATTATGGAATTTTGCAGATTGCCTGTCTTTTCCTGCAGTTACCCAACTGGATATAAACACACAGATGACCACTTTCCTGTCTGAGGTTTTCAAAGAAAAATCAGCATTCAGGCTTCCCCGTATACCTCTTAATGCTCCCACACACCCACACCAAGCGTGGGCTGTTATTAAATCAAAACTATTGAAACATCCTCACCATCTTTTGCGTCAGATTCTTCTCAGTGTGGGCTATGGTTTGAATGTTTTCAGGCAGTCCCGTCCAAGACGCTTGCTTTTCTGCTTTCACTTCTATGCCTTATTACATTTTCTTCCCCTGGCACTTGCTCTTCCTGACCTCTATCTCTTGGGGGAAAATCAATCTGGTGCTCCCTCATTGAGCTGGCGAGGAACAACTGAATCTGGTGGGCAGCTTTTGTCCAGTGGCTTCTTCAAGACTCACGCTGAGAAGATGTGCTGGGTTCAAACAGATGCCCATGTTAAGGGCCATGCCTCGTTAGTTGATTTCAGATCAATGAGTTGTAAAGCATGGCTTCTCAGATAAGCAATCCTATCCTAGAAAAAACATGAAGCAAACAAGTTATTTCTATCCTCTGCTGTTTGCAAATCTCATTTGCCCATGAGCTACAGATGGACAACCACAAAGCAATCTGTTCAATGATCCCAGTGCCACCTCAATATGTGTTAGCAGTGCTAATAATGGCACTAATATTTTGTGACATGCTGACTCACATGCTGTAGGTGTTTGGGGAATACTATCAGTGTCACAAAGTACATTAAACCATTGAGCCGGAAAGGTTATTCAATGGTGAGATCATGCAAGCCTTGACACCATGCGTATTGTCAGAGAGAGTGTTCTATTGGCACTCCATATCGAGTTTGACCTTGACTGTAGAAATGCACTAGTGTGTGTTTTTATATTGATTTAAGAAGATGCTTTTACAGGGCATTTTTCAGGGCAAGTGAACAGCAATTACTAATACAGTGGTAAGGCTGAGAAATTCAAGACTATCTCTATGGCTAGTTTCAAATTAGTAATATGCAACACGTAAAGTATGTAATAGTAATATGTAGTAGTAATATGAAAAAAAATAATATATGTGGAAAGACTGATTAGAGTAGTTCTTTAAGTTCTTTAAGTTTTTTCTCATTATATAGTCAGTATTCGAATAGACCAGTTCCCCAATTACAGTCCTCCAGGGCCAGAGTTTGGTGATTACTTGGTGATCTAACACAACTAATAAACCTGTAATTAACTTGTAAGGGAAATCAGGTGTCTCTGAGTGGGGAAGTCAGCCAACTGCCCTAGACCTTAACCCTTTAGAACTGTTTAGAATGGAAGAACCCTGAATAGACAGTGCTGAACTGTGTAATGGAGAGGCCCATGAGAACTTTAACTAATATCTGCTCACGTACTGAACCTTTAGCATTCTATTCAACTGATGACTTTTTTTTAACTAAATGGTTTAAGGAGAGTGATTAGCGCAGCTCTGAAGTCCACTTTCCTTTCCTTTGCTGTCTCCAGAGCCCCACCTGCCCCATGTGCTTATTGAGGACGGAGACATGACGCTGGAAGAGTACGATGAACATCTGAAGGGGAGGAGTGATTACATCAAGGCCACCAAGAAGGACTCTAGCAATGAAAAGAAAGTGAGAACGAGACAAGATAACAAGGCTGATAACCACAAATGATTTTCATGCACTGTTTTGGAAGGAACAATAAACAAGGACAGACATCTGTTTGTCATTAAGTACCCACTTCTTGTACTTCCTGCACATTGCAGCAAAGACAGATGTATCCTTGTGAAAGACTTGCATGAAGGCAGGTTCAATTAGATCCTTAAGTGACCGCTGTTCCTCAACAGGAGGCTGAGAACATTCAGCCGTAAATATGATCGGCAGTGAAAAGGGGTTTCGATGGAAACTGTTAGAGGTCTCTGATGGAGTGTACATGGTGTTTCTACGTACAGATCAGCAGAACAAGTATATTATGTGCCCCTTCCTCTCATTATGTTTACACCAGTAATAAAGTAATAAAAAGCTTTAAAACGTCCAGTGAATAAGGAACGACTACGAACTGCAAAAAAGACATTATTCAT
>JANDJT010000050.1:5197896-5208090 GCA_024331685.1 Stegophilus panzeri
AAAGATATTCATTTCAGAGCTTAAGTGTAAGAGTGTGTGCTAATTTGCTGTGTTTTGAGATCCATTAATGGATGGAGTGCGTTGAACTCCGCACACATTGATTTAACTGAATTTCATTGCCACATTAGCAATGCAAGCTCCAGCGAAATTAGCATACCCAAACAATAAAGTAATAGGGTAACAAAGAATGTAGGCTGCTGAAAGGGTAATTACTTCTTGTTCACTCAGAAGCATCTGAATTATTAACTAGGCCAGACCTTTTTTTAAAATTTTTTTTAACATTTTTTTATGAGAATCTTTCCTCGGTCTGTTGCATACACAGTTCCAAATATTAGGACCATGTCTTCATGCTCAAAAACAAAAAAGTGTTTTAAATGAAACAAGTGCTGTATTGTTTAGAGATGCTCCTGATTCGTGCTCGTCTCGTGCTCTGCGTAGGTGGATATCATCCATAAAAGGCTCCATAAAGACATTCTTCACAACCCTGTGGTTATGCTTAACTTCTGCCCTGACTTGCAGTCCATGACCTCTGACCTGCGCAGGGTGCAGGGGGAGTTTATCTTCCTTATTGACCGCAGCGGGAGTATGAGTGGTGTCAGTATCAGCCGGGTTAAGGTAAGGTAATTCTGTCAATTATGGCCTTTTTTTGTGGACAGATATATGATGGAATACAGGTTATGATTGTACACCAAGCTGGAAAAGGGAAGAGTAAGTCAGGGTTAAAGGTTAAGGTTAGATAACAAGTACACATGGAGATAATGATGAGTCCAAATGGGTTCTTGCTAGTAATTCCGGGGTCACATATACTGTAAGAGGAACATAGAAGTAATTTGAAAGCAAAGGAAAACATTTCTTCAAATCCTTGTTTTGTTAAAGGAATAAGCCGAAGTTTTTGTAACCTAATCTTTAGTGTGTAGACCATGGACAAAATTATGCACAGAATTGCTTGCACTGAGACCCCGTCCATACGTGATGACTTTAAGACCATGCATATTGAGTAGAAGAAAAAATGTGGAAAACAAAAATAGCCAATTCTTTGGAGTTAAAATTAAACTGATGATAAGATGGACATACTGTATGACGTTACACTTGAATACGAAGTGTTCACTCCAAAATTCTAATTTGTTCATATATACTGCTAGAGCAGTGGATTCAGGAGCAGTACAGCGAGTATCATTTCTCCACCTTGGAGGGCATTTTAATAAAAAAAGCAATTTTTCTGTGACCCCAAATGCAATAGTCACATGGATGGGAGGCCAAAAATGCAATTATGTTTTCCAAAATATCTGTATATGTATGGATAGGGCCTGAGGAAAGAACAGAGAACCTGTTTACTCAAAACTCATATCTAGCATTAAAATCTAAGGGCAGATGTTGGGACAGTCAATGAAAGTTTATGCACACACACACAAAAAACGTTTTTTGTTGTTGTTGTTGTTATTATCTTATGATAGAGAAATGTTTGAAATGCTTGTCTTTGGTAATCACACACATGCTATACAGTACGCTCCAGATGGTGTAGCACATACACTACAGATGGATGGAGCTTAGGCTGAAAAACACCGAAGTATTCCTTTAATACATAGTGACTGCTTTGTATTTACTGATTTACTGAGCTTTCAAGCATCTCCGAAATTGCTACAGCCTTGAGTCACTATTAATTTATCAATACTATTGTGGGCCTGAAAGGATAGAGTGCATCATTTCATTAAAATATGCATGACATTAGCCTTCTGCTTGGCTATTCTGAAGCCATAAAAGTAGTCCAGTGTAAAACGGGCAGTAGGCGAAATATCAGACGGTGTTGGTCGGTGCACGGCTCGAGCTGCATGAGTGATTATGTCTGAGGGTTTGGTGAAGGGAGCAAATGTTAACCATGTGCCAGAGCGTGTGAGGCTAGGGCGTGTGACGCATGCTACAGCGATGACTCATTCTGCGTTTGATTGAGGATGGTCCTGTTCTGCAACCACAGGAGCCACCCTTGTAGGATCGGGTCACTCTAATGCGACTGGATGCAAAAAAGCAATCCACTGACATAAAAAAAAAAGAAGAAGAAGAAGGCACAGAGCACAAAAGCCGTCACATGATCCACTCGCAGCCAAACAGAATTAACGGATTGTCTTATCCTGTAGCGATACAGGTCTGACAGTATGTAAGGAGAAATCTGACCTTAAAGCGACACATTTCTACACAGTCGATCAATCGATATGTGTTTGGTGTCTGACATTTACGTAGCTAGGAATTAGCTGACAAATTTGGAAGATTTTCTCACATGAAATCCGTCCAAAAAATATCTGCTTCAGGCTCGTCAGGTCTACAGTAATGTTATAAAGACTTACTGATGTGGTTTAGGAGCCAGTATGATTTATTGTGAAACTCGGAAGTGATGCAGACGATGATTTAATTCCCTCTTCGAACTCGTGTATTCAGTTTTCAGAATAATTTGCAATCACTTATTTAGAAATGAGATTAATAATGTCGTTTGAAGATATGGAGATTTGTAGATGTATTTACACACACACAAAAAAAATGATCACATGAGCAAGTAATGGAAGCAATGGAAGTCTATCTTGGCCAATGTTTTTTATTTTTTCTATAAACACATTGTCACAACATTGTTAAGCTACCTAACCTTTTTATTAAACTAAAATTTCCAGGATATTTCAATTCAAAGGATAATTAAATTGTAATCGTCATCACTTACAGCTTGAATACATTATAAAAATGTCTGTGTGGACTTTATGGAAAAAAGGATATGATTTGAAGCAGCTATTTACTGGAATGGAATGGAAAAGTGTGACCCTTTCTGGCGTCTAAGGTTGTGAGCTACATTAGCCTTTTTGCTAAAGTACAAAACTAAAGAAGCAAAATTTAATGTTGGGCGAACGTCTTAATTGATCAGCTTGGGTATTTTTTCCCCATTAAATGTGTTACTTTAAGGTCAGATTGTTCCTTCCATGTTGTCCAGCATGCACGAATCTATAGCTATGTGACAGTTCCTCAATTCTGATTGGCTGAGAGTGTATCGTGTCACCACTTTTGTGTCACGACTTTAAAAATTATTATTATTTTTTTAAATCAAAGTGGCTCTCTTTTTAGGATCCAGTTGCACTGTTGATCGTATTATGACAACTGTATTTTTCTATTTTTTATGGATGTCAGGCAATAAATTGTTTCAACCTGTTGCTACTCCACGCTGAATCGTTTCACAAGAAATTAGCAATGCCTCTTGTCAGATCAAATATATCTGATGTAAGTGGAAAATTGTGTCGATTTTATACTGGCCTTTTCATGAGCTTTTAATGCATTCTGGACTTACAAATTTCACTGCATGTGCAGAAATCAGCTTAAAGTTGGACTTAAAGTGAAGTAACCGTGACTTTTGAAAATGTAAAGCCATGCTTTTTTGAAACATTTCATTATAAAGGAACCAGAACGTGTCGAATATTCGGATGGTTGTTACTTGGCTTGTTGGTGTTTTCACCTTTTCTGTGCGTGTATTACTCCATGCATTTGTGCAGACTGTCAATATAACCTTTACTGTACTACAATATGGTAACAGCTAGAGAGTTTCCATTTATATATAACAGTGTATTGAGATATAATGAATAGCTCTTGAGTGGCAGCTTTGACCTTTTCTTGGTTCTTCCTCTGTCCTTTTTATTCCATGCCCAGCTCATTCAGCTTTTATTTCATCCACTCTCTGCAATCACTCATTCCTGGTGTTTGTGTTGCCAGGACGCCATGGTGGTGATTCTGAAAAGCCTTTTCCCGGCCTGCCTGTTCAATATTATCGGCTTTGGCTCGACGTTCAAACCGTTGTTTGCCACCAGTCAGAGTTATGATGAGGTACAACACTGACCACAAGCTACAACACAATCAATCACCACAATCTGATTTACTGCTTCTAACAGTGCTTAGCTTTCATTTTGGGTAGTAACGCTGTTAATAATGAATGATTACTGATAAGGGCTTGTGTATTATTATTTTTTTGCTTGGTGCTTACTTTCATTCATTATTAACAATGATGGCATTTTTTGGCATTTATGTACAGCAATGGTAAAACCTCTGAATACAGCATATTTTTTTGTTTTTTAATAAAAAGAATTATTATTTTTATTACAAGACAATATTACTTGCATAAATTCCTGTAGCATTGCCAAAATCCATTTCTAAACCACTTACCTTTGTGAAATGATTCACTCTATTATATATGCATTAGGAGTGTAACACAATGCCACTATCTGTACCCATATCTGTATCTGTTTAGTGCTTCAAATATCCTTATCTATATCTGTATTTGGAATTAAACCTCAAGTGAGCATGGCCTATACAGGAAGGGTTTCTTAAAATTATTATTATTATTATTATTATTATTATTATTATTATTATTTTAAATGAGCCCTACTTGTATGCCCCCTCAGAGAGACTAGAAAACACTGGAGGTAGAAATGACAGCAATACCATCATGGTGTGTGAATTCTGGCTCTGACAGTTCCTCAACCTCAGCTACATCATTCGAGTCGACAGTTCGGCTCGGCTGGAGATGTCTGCAGGGCTGGTGTTTTTTTTTTTTTAAATATCTGCCCACTATACTTTCGAACAAATTTAGTTTTCCCAGAGTAGATAAACAAACTAGTAGCCTAATTTAAACCACCACAACCCTGCTCAGGCAGTTACTAAGGATGAATGAATGAAAGAACGAATGAACGGATGCTGTCAATGAACATGTTCTCTCTTTGCTCCTCAAACTTGAACCATCTTGAACCATGCTGAACCGTCACCTCTGTCCTGTAGACTTTCCCACTGTGGAAAACTTACTGACTGCTACTAAGCACAAACCCTGGAGATCGCTGATAAATAAGACACCATATTATACAATTATACTTGTGACAACAGATTTCTTTTATTTATTTATAAATCCATTTATTCGTAGGCTTAGATTATACGGAGTGCCTGCCAGACTGAGCTGTTACTAAAGAAACAATATTAGAACAATCCATCGACACTAAAATGCTGTGCAGTTGACAGTGGTTTGGCAAAACTTGGCTTGTCTAGTCAAGTTTTATTAACAGGAGTGTTTTTTCTATTATATGAATTTCTATCCAGGTTTAAGTCATTCAAATTAACTTAAAATCAAACTCATTACTATGAATTGCTGATATTCCTGAGCATATGCTTTTTCTTAATTAATGAGCTTAATTAGCTTAATGCACTTACGTTTTCTTCTGAACTGATGGATTTGACGCTTGTTGTACACTGACAAAACACATTACCGCATCACAGGAAAGCTTGGACACTGCGTGTGAATATATAAAGAAGATCCGGGCTGATATGGGTGGTACCAACATCCTGGCCCCGCTGAACTGGATCCTGAGGCAGCCGGTGTGGCGCGGTCATCCTCGCCTGCTCTTTGTCCTCACCAACGGAGCCGTCAGTAACACGGGCAAGGTCATCGAGCTGGTCCGCAGTCATTCCCGATCCATCAGGTATGAAAAAAAAAGCAAGACTGTAGTTAGACAATAGACTGTTGATGTACAATAGAATATGTTAGAAGCTGATTATTGAACCCTGGAGTTGATAATTTTCCCATCACAGCACAACCTGAAGTCGCTCAGGCTTGCCAACCGTTCAACTTTTTATTGATTAAAGAATGACATATTGTACTTTTATCCATGAATAGTTACAATCAATCTTATGGAATGGCTGTGGAACGAGTTTACTTTATCTGTCGTTCCCTCACCGGCCGCTCTTTTTTTTCTCTCTTCCTCTCTTTCTTGACGTTAGTGCAAAGTTCTCTGTCTTGAAGACTGCCAGCACCAGAAAACATAAAGAACCAGCTTTACCTCTGACTATT
The DNA here is from genome assembly GCA_024331685.1 of Stegophilus panzeri. NCBI lineage: Eukaryota > Metazoa > Chordata > Actinopteri > Siluriformes > Trichomycteridae > Stegophilus > Stegophilus panzeri. Next base: position 5,203,754 of record JANDJT010000050.1, read on the forward strand.
ACAAAGCTATGACACTTGAGACTTCTTTCTAAAACGTTCTCCTTTTACAAAACTTCACCTTAGCAACAAGTACATCTTTTTCTCTGTTAAATACTGTAACAACACCTTTTTTTTTTTTTACCTGTTTATTATTAGGCTTAGCTTATTGTGGAGCATCCGCCCAACAAGTCCTCGTGTATGCCGTTACTATAGAAACAGTAATGTATTAGAAGGAGCACATTAATATGAACGTGTGATTTGAATTTCAGCCAGAGCTGCTGTTATAGAAACTTAATCAGCATCTTCTGACCAATCAGAATTGAGAATTCAACAATGCGGTGGTATGATATTTACAGTATCAATGCATTTTCTTCAGTTCTTTCGAATGAGAAAAAAAACAAAGAAAACAGAGCTTAGTCCTGAAAATGCCTGCTGTTCTTTCTTGATGGGGAAAAACAAAATAAAAAACAGACAAGCGAACATAATACAAGTGCGTAATCAAATCAACCTGGCTGCCGTGCGTGCAAAATGGTATGCGTCTATAATCCACTTCAGATTGAAATAAACAGGATGTTGCTGGTATTCACACGTGGTTTTGTTTGCGCAGGTGGCCTCCTGAGATTTACAGCGTAAGTCGCAGGTCTGTCTTGCGTCGATATGCAACATCCGGTCTAATGTTTATGCAAATTTCTATTAACGTTTGTTCATCCCAGTAGATCTGATGCATTATTCGGGTATGAGAGAGGAAAAAACCAAAAGAGTACCAGTACTAAGAGCGACTGACAACTCTGACTCTTTGTCTTTTAAAGAATGAACCCCATGCCGTGATTTCATTAGGCACACAGTCTGCCCAGACCTCCAAGGCATATGGAATTGTCCTTGCTTCGCATCAGCTACAAAGCAAACCCTGCCTAATGAGCAAATAGTCATGAATCTCTAACTCCAACTCCGATGAATCTTGGAGATGTCACTGACAAAACTAAAGGGCACGCTGAGTTTTTAATCACCTGTGTTTTCCTTCATCTCATATGCATGCGTGACCCAAAATACATCAAAAACCTCAACATTAATCACGAAAACAAAACAAATCAGAAGCCTGATTTACAAATGTTTAAAAAAATTTTTTAAAATAGTTTTTTTGTAATGACAATATGTTATCCGGTTTGTACAAAAGTTCGCTCACTGTTACGAAAACATCTCTTCGTTACAAGAAAAGCATCTTGTAATGAGAAGAGCTTCTTGTTATTATAATGAGTAAAACATCTCATTGATATGAGATAAACATCTCATTATTACGAGAAATTTCCTTTCATTGTTATGAGAAAAAGTATCTCATTGTTACAAGAAAAGCGTTTCTGTGTAATAATGAGATGTTTTTATGCAATAATGAAATGATTTCTCATAATAACAAGATGTTTTTCTTTGTAATAATGAGATACTATCTTGTAATTGTGAGATGTTTTTTTTTTTATAATACTGAGATGCTTTTCTCGAAGTAAAAAGATGCTTTTCTTTGTAATAATGAGATTTTTTCATATAATAATGAAATGTTTTTCTCATAATAGCAAGATGTTTTTCTCGCAATAATGCAGTGTTATTTCATAATGACAGGATGTTTTCTCATGAAAATGAGCTGCTTTTCTTGAAAAAACGAGATACTTTTTCCTCGTAACAATGAAAGGAAATTTCTTGTATTAATGAGAGGTTTATCTCGTGTCAATGAGAGGTTTATCTCATATTAATGAGATGTTTATCTCATAATAATGAGATGTTTATCTTGTATAAATGAGATGTTTATCTCGTATTAATGAGAGGTTTATCTCGTATTAATGAGAGGCTTATCTCATGTTAATGAGAGGTTTATCTCATGTTAATGAGATGTTTTACTCAAAATAACAAGAAGCTCTTCTCGTAAAAAGTCGCTTTTCTTGTAACGATGAGATGTTTTCGTAACCATGAACTGTTTTTCTAATAATAACGAGACGCTTTTCTTGTAATGACAAAATGTTTTCTTGGAATATTTTCTCTGGCATTTTTCTCACAACAACAGGATATTTTCTTGTGAAAACGTGACACTTATCTCGTACGAGATGCATAGCTCGAAATAACGAGATGTTGATGAGAATGTGCTTCATAAGCTTATGTCTGCTCTATGTCTGCTCTGTGTCTGCTCTTCCATAAGCTTATCTCAATATGAATGTGACTGTTTACGTCGCAGGTGTTACACGTTCGGTATAGGTCCAGGAGTCTGCAGACGGCTCATCCAGGGCCTCGCGACTGTTTCCAGAGGTGCTGCTGACTTCCTGGCAGAAGGAGAAAGACTGCAGCCTAAGGTTTTCATTCACGCTGACATGTTTATCCTGCTCTGAATGTCACTGCTTTGCAATTAGAGCTTGGATATAAATTGCGGCGTTCTTACAAGTACCAGCAATTAATAATTCATTCTGCTCAGTTAAAACAGTAGGACATTGTTTAAAAAAAATAAAATAAAAAATTTTCCTTCATTTGCTTTGTCTGAGATTTCAGAGAGCATAGTAATTATAGTCTACTTCCTTGAAAATCATCGTGCGTCATGTTCATGTGTTCGGAAATTTTATAGGTGATTAAATGCCTGAAGAAGTCCATGGCTCCTGTTCTGAGTGACATCTCCATCGAATGGCTCTATCCTGAGACTAAGGAGGTGCTACTGTCTCCAGTGGGAACAACGTACCTGTTTCCTGGTGACCGGTTGATTGGATACAGCGTGGTGTGTGACACGACACGCTATCACTCCAACCCCAAGTCTGTGAGTAAACTTCAGCAGGGGTCTGCACAAGCAAAACTGTGTGAATGCAGGAAAAAAAACAACCCTGTTGTGTTGTATTATTCATACACACGTTATTTATACTCATACCACAGCGCCGTTGAATTCTTAATTAGTCGGAAAGTGTTGATTTATTTTCTATAACACCAGCTCTGACAGTAGTCTTGTCTATAATTCAAATCACAGGTTTATATTGTAATCGTGCACTCATTCGAATACATTATTGTTTCTATAGTAACAGCGCATTCACAGGGACTTACAGTATATAGTGTGTATAAAGTAAGGCTAATAATAAACACATTAAAAATGGTTTAACAACATATATCTCCTCTTATCCTCCTAAACTACGGAGTTCACTAATGAGCTGGTATCAGACACACACAGACATTAGATATTTTTAAATCTTATCTTAAAACATACTTTTTTTAGGTTAGGTTTTACTTTATAATTTTTTTTGACTGTTGATATGTATGTATTCTATGTCTGTTGATGCATATGTATTTTTTATCGATTGTATTTATACATGGTTGTGTTTTTTATGTAAAGCGCCTTAAGAAGCTACTTTTAAAGGCGCTATATAAAATAAAGTTTATTATGATTATGATGTGCCCTGCGATGGATTGGCACTCCATCCAGGGTGTACCCTGCCTTGTGCCCCATGCTCCCTGGGATAAGCTCCAGGTTCTGGAGGATAAGCGATATAGAAAATGGATGGACGGATGGATGTATGATTATGATGATGATGATGATTATTATTATTATATACTGCAATTGTGATGGATATAGTGAAGTTTTCTGTAAGGTGATATTTCTTTAACATTCATGGAAGGAGTCTCCAGTGTCAGTGCTTTGTAATAATCAGTAAGTTTTCCACCACAGGAAAGTCTTCAGGATAGTAACATGACAAGCTTTTTTTTCTTCCTTCATCTTACTAATTTCAAGCAAAAGAAAACAAGGATAGCGAAGGAACAATGGTTTATAGCTGTTGTAGCGTAAGTGAAAACAGGGACGAACTTGTTTCTTGCATGTTCCACAATGATAAATGCAACTATAAACAGATCAATATAATTACACATACTTTAATCAATACAAAAAAAATCATCACTGGCAAATATCTATGGTATAAGAGGAATATAAAACTTCAGGATGTGCTGTTATATATATATATACAGTACGTTACACCAACTTGTTGTTGACTGTAACAGCACCCCATCATATTTAATTCCTTATGCACTAAATCTATTTAATTTGACTTATTTTGTGTGTCATAATGGGGCTTGAACAAGTCAAGTATTCCATATAAGGAGATAGTTGAGATATGTTTACCACATTTGATTAGATTTTGTTTTCAATTCAATTTTATTTGTATAGCGCTTTTTACAATTGACATTGTTTCAAAGCAGCTTTACAGAAACATATAAACACAGGATACAGATTTTAAGTGTGTGAATGTATCCCTATTGAGCGATCCGGTGGCTACGGTGGTGAGGAAAAACTCCCTAAGATGATATGAGGAAGAAACCTTGAGAGGAACCAGACTCAGAAGGGAACCCGT
>JANDJT010000050.1:5209239-5219684 GCA_024331685.1 Stegophilus panzeri
CTCACACACCAATGGTAGCAGAGCTGCCATGCAAGGTGCTAACTTGCCATCGGGAGCAACTTGGGGTTCAGCGTCTTTCCCAAGGACACTTCGGTATGTGGAGTCACGTGGGCCGGGAATCGACAACCCTACGATTAGTGAACAACCCGCACTACCACCTGAGCCACAACCTCCCAAATAACAAAATGTCAGCTTAATTGAACCAGTTCAGCCCTCTTTTGCGATTGCTCTCTCTCTCTCTCTCACTCTCTCTCCTGTGGTGTGGCAGGACAAGCGACGGCGCTACAGCATGATGCACTCCAACGAGTCGGCCAGCTCGGTGTTCTACCACAGTCAGGAGGAGGAACCAGGGAAGAGCGGCTCAGACGGGCATAGTGCTGTCAGGGATATATCAGGCACAGGAACGTTTGATGCATACCAAAGCACCATGTCTGAAAGCAGCCCTGGCATGGTGGAACAAGATGGCATTGGTAATAACCTAAAACTTTAAAACATTTCATTTCATCAAAGTGCTCAAAGGCATTAATTTAGTGAATGTTGCTACCTCCAGGAGTGAGATCAGAACAGTATTGTTTCACAGATGGATTACTCTAGGTACTTGCGGCACGCCAATCTGTACATATTGCTATTAGGGCTGATATTGGATCGGATTTGACATCATTTTGATGTATTTTTACCATGTGATGCTGACTGACACAACACAAGTTGTCTAAAAACCCATCTCCAGAGATGACTTTGAACAGCGAAGAGTATACATTATACAGCTGGGGTGGGGGGAGGGTTTTGTACTTTTAAAGCTTACATTTGAGTGCACTACATTTTGTTTTATCTTAAAATCCAATTTAGTACCTTTTTTTCTGAAAGTAAAGCTGCAAAATCCTCTAAGACTAGACACTCTTAGTCACAGATCAAGTTCTTTATTAAAAATGTGTTCAGTGGACCAATAGAGTGATCATTCCTTCTTCCGTGTGCCTTTCTCTTTGGCCTAATGATTGTTTAATTATGGATAATTCCCATCACAGGGACTGGTATGAGCTCTTCTCCGAGAAGGCGCGCATACAGCACCAATCAGATTGAAGACTATAATCCTCTGAAGAAGGCCTTCACTTCCAGTGACCCGAGCTCAGTGGTGGGGAAAAACCCTCTGAGGAGAGCCAAGGTCCAGGAGCTCATCGGACAGACGAGTCCTGATAATGGGGCCAAGTGGAAGATGAACTATCAGGTCAGTAAGACTTCAAAACACATGTGATACAGATTAGCCTTTTAGAGCTGTTAGAGTGCCTTACATAAATATTCACCCCCTCCTTAAACTTTCCCAAATTTTGTAGTGTTGCAATCTGGAAGTGAAATGGAATGAATTGACATTTAACATAATGAATCTAGACAAAATAGTCCATAGACTGAAGTGACAGGTTTGAACAATAATTTAAAAAAGTACAAATTTGTGATTGATTGATGTGAAACTCCAACATTATTTCTGGTGTAACCAGTTGCCAGTCAGATAATTAGTTGAATGGAGTTGATCTGTGTCCGATGTAAGTGTCATATGATCTCAATAAATAAACCTGTTCCTGAAAGGTTCCAGAGTTTTCTAGAGAACATACCTAAACAAGCAGCACCAGAAAGACCACAGAGCAATCAAAACAAGTCCCAGACAAGTCTCAGAATGTATCAGTCAGGGTTTGGTTATTTAAAAAAAAATCACAGAGTATCTCTTAGAGTGTCATGAAATACATGATGAAATTATGGAAAGACTATATGACAACCGAGACTCTGCCTAGAGGACAGTGAAGGAGGGCATTAGTCAGAGAAGCAACCAAGAAGCTAAGGGTAACACGATACTACCACTACCATGCTTCACTGCTGGGATGCTGATCTCAGGATGATGAGCAGTGTTGAGTTTCCTCAAAACGTACCACTTAATACTTTTAGAACCAAGGCTAAAAAGTTCAGTTTTGGTCTCATCTGACCAGAGAACCATTTTCCACATACTGAGTCTCCAACATGTTAAGGATGTTATATGGCTCACCATTTCTCCATAAAGCCCAGCGAAGTCTGAGCTTGTCCTATGAATATTTCCAGGTACCTTCAGTTATCCAGAGGAAGCTGCCCACCAAAAGTAAACCAGTGGGTGCTATTGTGGTTATATATAATTTATAGAAATGAGCTCAGTCTTGACTGCATCCCGTTAGACACCAGACCTCACTAAATAAAGGATGAAAAAGAATCAAATATGACTAAAAGTTTTCTTTAACTCTAGGATTATGTAGCATTAAGCTAATTACAATAATTTGCATTTAACACATTCAGTAAGGTTAGAAATAATCGTACATAATTTTCTGGTCTCAATAGCGAAAGGCTTTTGTTGGTAATTGTAATAGCTTTTGATACACGAAAGAAGCGATGCAGTATCTTAAAATTATGTTTCACGGTTTTATTTCTGATTGATGTTGAGATTTCCTGGCCTAATCTCTCCAATGCCATCTGTTGCATCCGAGCATCTGGCATGATGATAAGAGACTAAAGGAACCAAACCCTGAGGATTCCACTGTTTATTCCCAGCAGTTATTTGATCACGTTCCTAACTCGAGTTCAGACTCGGAACAATTCAATCTTCTTTCTGTCACATCCATACACAAATATAGTTTTGCCCATTTGGTACAGCAGACCATTCCCTGGACAATTATATCAAGACTGGAATTTACATTTCAGAAAAGTAATTTATGTCTCTGACAGACTGGCTTCCAGGTACACACTGATAATGACTTCCTGTGGTGCATGGCCACATTCCCGGTAATGCAAAATCCCCTTTGGTTCAGTTGACATGATAAAAAAGAGGGGGTTATTGGCTGTCATGGAAAGATGTGTCAGCACTGCAATTGCCATGGCAGTGGAAAGATAATGAGGTGACAAAAATACGCCCGGCCCAAAAGAGTAACTTGAATGCAATCAAGAATCCAAAGAGAATCCTCTTCTCTCTCCTAACAAGGACTATCTTATGCACAAACCTCAAAGATTTCTTGAGAATCTCACAAGTATTTATATATATTTTTTATTAACTCGAGAGTGTGTTTCAGCCAGCCTTTCCTAGTGACAGCATTTCAGAAAGGAGTAGCTGAGAAAACTTTACAATACTTTTGCCCATTGCAATGCAACGAGAAAATGAAATACACATATAAGCAACAGCTTGATATTAATCAACACAATGAGTCACAAGTTGTTAATACCTCACTACTATGATAATCAGTGGCTATGCATGCATCACTCAGGGGCTGTTAATGTATTCTCTTCATTATTTCAGCATTATATAAGGATCCAGCATTATAAAAGCATCTCCTAAGTATTAAGTGGAGTTTTATCGTAAAAGGAACATCAATATGCAGATTCAAATTAACATGACAAGCCACAGGCCAGTGAGACGAAATGAACAAGACCTGTGATTTACCCCTGACTCTGAATAATAATTCTAGTTTAAGCATTTTCTATATGATCAAAAAGAGCATTTTAGTATGGGAAAAACTAAGAAAATGTTATCGTGTGGCACCGCTACATGTGGTATAACAAGGTTTTGCCTTTTCTACATCTCAGTTGGAAATAAATAAAGAGAACACCGATTGCCAAGATATCATAAACATATTTTTCCCTTTCCCCTCCACAAAGAATTTCTTAGAATGTGCAAAACCCCTGCCATCTTTTAGGGTAATTAACCAAACGCTCTATGAATACTATGCTTCATTAAAATGTTGGTCAAATATGACATACAGTAGTCAACTATACAGTAGTCTCGGTCTCAGACACTCTACTCGTCGGATATGGAGCATCTTATATCTTTTGTACACTGTTCTGGCCATGAGCTTCAGAATGTTGAAATCTGATTTGCAGTCGTTTCTAGCATTATTATTATTATTTTTAAATAGAGCAAGCAAGACAGTCATTGGATTAAAAGACAAATTTTTCAAAAGTTTTACAAGAGTTTTCAAGAGTTTTTCAAGGACTCATTAGTAAGTAAAGTAGATAATCTCGCTTGCTTGCTGACAATCTACAGGAAAAGGTCTTTATTTGGTCTCTTCTAGTGAAATCAGGCAGGTCTTGGCCAAATTTATGAAAATGAAATGTATAAGCAAGGTACTAAATTGGAAGGTTATAAATTTAAAGGTATTTTGGTGGCAGTTAGCTGTAGCTAGCTGAACTCTAAATTCAAATCCCAAACCAGCCATTCCTTTCAGTGACTAGATCACAACACCTGAATGCAATTCACTATAGCAAGCAAGAGCTTCAAGTGCTTCTTAAATTGACAAGCAAGTGGAAACGCTTCCTTGTCTTCTTTCAGACATTAGTGCTCCATATCTTCTGTTTGCAGAGCCTGTGTGAGACTACAGTTTTCCTTTGGGAACATATTTTATGACAGCTGCCACATTGTGAGGTGAACGTCATCAACTTAAAACTCCCTAACCATCTGCTTTAGGGCATATCATATCATATCATCTCATATCATATCATATCATACACACTGAAAGAATGCTATAACAGGTTTGTACGTTCTCCACATGCAGCCTCAGCTGGCCAGCCTGTGTGCTATTTCGTCCAAAGGGCACGGACGCCCGCTGCCTGACGAACCCCACGGAGGCACTGAAGCAGAGGAAACCCAGGTGAACTCCAGTGCTCAGGCAGCCACCCGCGGTCCAAACTGGGAGAACGGCTCCAAATCCTCCACTGACAGCCCTTCCCTGGGCAGCACAGGAGAAGCAGGTCAGTCCGTTCATAATGAAACACTGTGTAGATCAATAGTGTCAGAATGAATGCGCTGAATGCTGCCATTACGTCTGGGGTTTGAATGGTTCAGTGGTCTGGGGACACAGCATGTAGTTAAAATCATTTTTAGTTTTTCAGTAGCAAGCCCGGTAAAAAATGCACAAACAACAAAAAAACCCACACAAACATGGTTCTGTCACTTGTGAGCAAAACAAATTAGCCATAATGGACACCAAATCTAGGAGGCTAAGGTGATCTTGCTTGGAGTAATCTCAACAGTCAACAGTCAACGATTGGCTGTATGAATCTACAGTCTGAGCTAGAGAGAAACCAACCCCAGTCTGTACTTCATACCATGCAGTGTATTTTTCTGAAGAACATTGGTGGTTGTACTGTAGTGCTTTTGTTCTTGGTTCCACAATAATAATAATAATAATAATAATAATAATAATAAAAAAAATACTTGAATCCATTTCTTAACAGCAAATAAGACAATGTATAATTTTTCATATATTTTATCCTTGAGAAAGATTGAGTTCTTAGCCCTAATAGCCCATTTATAGCTCTTTTATTACAACACATGAAGTAAAATGATCCATGCAGTCTTGCTGCTCTAATTATGAGCTTCAATGTTGTCAGATGTTCAGATGTTTATTGCACTGTGTTTTCGCTTGCAGATGGCTACACCCATCAGCTCTGTGAAGCGGAAACACCTCAAGACCCACACGCTCCAGACTTCAAGCACGTGAACAAAAGCAAAGGAGACTGCAAGGCAGTCGTCTCGGGACTGCTGTGTGGGAAACCTGTGAAATGGGAGGTGAGCTTCGACATCGAACCCTACCTGAAAGGGCGTGAGCGAGAGGAAAAGGTTCATGAGGATCTCTGGAACGAAACCTTCCATCATCTGGCTGCGAGGTCGATTATTCAGGACTTTGAGCAGATGGCTGACAAAGAGTGTGAGATTGAGCACGGTAAGTAATAAGATGATGGACTTTCTGTAACCAAGTGTCGTGTTTTGAGTAATCTATACCGAGAGATCTATTCTGTTCTTTAGTCTACATTGATCATGCTGTGTCTCCAAGCTTTGCAAAAAAAAAAAAAAAAAAAAAAGTGTGAGTAATCACATGCCTTTCTTATTTCTCTCAGGTTCCGGTAGGCGCTATCAGCTGTACGCCTTGCAGACTAGCAAAGCTTGCAACATCCTGAGCAAATATACAGCATTTGTGCCCATTGATCTGGACAGCAATGAATATTTACCCATTTCTATTGAGTATCGATATGCTGGTGAGTCACATGTCTGTTTCCTTGATGAGCTTTGAACTTTCTGTCAATATGTCAGCGTCTCTGTCATGAGAGTTCATTTAAACCCTGAGCTTCTCCCAGAGGAGACCAGGTCTGAGCTTCAGTTCCCTCGTGAGTGGGAAGAACAGGAGCGGACTTTGCACTTATTCTATCAGAATATAATAATGAAGTTATGTCAGGAGTCATGTTTAGATGTAGTCATTACCTAAATAAAACCCAATGTTGCAAATTCTATACCAATGAAATATAAAGTAGGTTTTCGTGCTATTCCTGAGTTGATCACTTATTGGGTGCCAAACTACTCATTTTACCAACATCATGGGACCCAATTAGAGCTTTACATGGAGACTGGGTTTGACTCGGAGCAAAATTTCAACGGGAGTCTTTAGCTGTACTACTTTCAAGCATAATGACTTGAGAGGTAGCTGGTGTATGATGTGTACATTCAAAAGATTCTTGCTAATAGGAACCAGACAGCTCTGTCTTAGCTCTGTATTAGTATTAAATAAACCAGAACATGCTATGCTCTCTTTCTTTAAATGAACGTATAACAGTGCTATATATTGTATATAAGTATGGGTAGTAATAGCATAAAAAGTTGTTAAAGTGCCCTCTTCTAATAAGCTGGCACAACAGCAAGATAGCAAAAAATTTGCTGTAGTTCCGTCCATGCCCCTTCATGTCAATTCAACCTTATGAATTTAGGACAACTCAATACATACTGTATTAAAGCCTTTAATTTGCAAAATGTCATTTAAGAGAAATATAGTAGTGTTCAGAAAATTAAAATCTCAAAATAAAAATTCAAGTTTGCCTGCCGGAGAACCATTTCCCTTGGGTTTAGAAAATCTCCTGATTTCTGAGCACTCAAGATTGGCAAGTATTACTAATTAGTGGATACTCGCAGCGCTCGTTGTTTATTCCCCAAAGTGAAGCAGAAGGGAAGCTCACCAGGCTTTGTGACTTTTATAGCATCATTGAAAAAAGTTCTTCTGAAGTGGGAAGAATGCAGGAATGAACTTAATGCTAATATCAGTCTGTGGTTATTCTCAGGGGAAGAGCGAAAGAGTAGCTCACATTCGAGCCAGCGTTCAGGGAGCAGGAAGAGCCGCGGTTATTCGGTAGGATTGGGCCACTCGCAGTCCGCCTGCCTGGCTGAAGGAGAAGACCAAACAACGCCAACTTGTAAGCTGTAACATCTTCATCTGTTACGATATCACTTGTGGCCACTACTGAAATTCTACATTCACAATTTCGAAGTCTCATATATTTTTTTATATTTAAATCCAAAATCTAATCTTATCTAATCTGTGATTTTGAAACCCAGTTGAAGACAGAGCTTCTCCTTGTAGCACTCCTTCACCAGCTGGATGGGAACGGTTCAGCTTCACAGAAGGTATGCTTTCCTGGCACTGCAGCAGTAATAATCCTGAAAGCGCCATTAAGTGCACACATGCTCCACAGGGAGTAGTGATGCTGCTTAAATTGAACATCCACCCCTCTGTGACTATCTTTGAGGATCAAGCGCTGGAGGCTAACCTGTTGCTACTGCTCTCTCCCTCTCTCTCTCTTTCAGCTTCTCAGAGGAGTCCGACTGTGACCTCAGACCATTCGCAGAGATCAGTGGAAAGCCTCTTCTCAGCCAGGTGAGTATGAGAGATAAAGAAAGACCACATTCTGAGTCATGGATTGATACAAAGACAGAGGAACACACAGTGAGGGAGAGAGATATTGGAAGGAAATGACAGATTGGCAGTTTTTATTGCATTTCTCTCTGCTTATAAATGCCACTCAATTTTGAGAGGTGATAGAGGAAAGAGTAGTGACAAAACCCTCAGTCCATTTCCACTCGACTCAGTTAACCACAGACTTTGGCAAAGAAACTACAAATTACCTGCAGTCGTTCAACTTCTCACCCTTTCCTTGCAATGCAAATGGATGCAGATGTAAATTACAATGCAAACATTGCGATCAGATGATCTACAATTTGTTTATTCCGTACTCGTTTTTTTCCCCCCTTGTAGTGGTGCATTTTCATTGCTTTTTGAGTGCTGTTATCGAATGTCGAATGAAATAAGCCCTACGTGGAGAAGGTTTCCATGTGGTGCAGAAAAGCATTTACTTGATTGCCAGATAATCGCAAGGTCAAATCCTGACAATGTCACAGTTATCCATGCCCAGGAGATTTACAGTATACACTGATCAGCCATAATATTAAAACCACTGACAGGCAACATTGGTGAAATGTGGTACGTGTCAAAGTAACATCTTGTATGTGATGTATGTCCCATATGGAATTCTCTGTTCCATTCTACCTGTAGCTCACGCTGCAGGTAATCTAAAAGGGTGCTGTTTACCAAATAACAACCAGCTTGAAAAGAAATTATTCCAGAGACCCGTGTCGCGAGGAATGAGGTTTGCCTTTGGTGGCATGTCGTAAGATGTTTTTCCTTCTTTTTCTCTCAGGTTGAGTCTCACCAGAACACGGCTCCTGACTAAAGCAGCCCGGGGCTTCATGTGCCGCGCACAAAGCAAAGCTGATTCAGTGGGAGAGAGCGATAATGACAACAAGGACTACATACCTCTGGTGCGTATTGTTTCATTCAGTGCAACTGTTTTGTACCTTGTGCCAACAACTCGAGCAACAAAACAAAAAAACAAAAAAACAATCACAGTCTAAAATGGAATAAAATCCAAAATATCCTAAATAATCCATCGTCAGTGTTAATGCACACTCTTTACAATATACACAATCGGTAGATAGTTTTAGTGACTACAAAAGACATTTAAAAAACATTTTTTTTTAACAAAGGCCTACACATGATGTGCAATTGCACCATGGAAAAAAAACAACTAAACAAAATAGTGGCATCATCAAGTCACCAAACACATTACATACACCTAAATATTTAGGACTAAAGTTTAGCTAAGAGTTTAGCTAGTGTAGAATTGTTAAATTTGAATAAATGGTACGTCAGCTGCATTCTGTTCGTATTAAAGTGTTAAATCTCTCACACTATTCCATTACTTACACTACACACTATTTCTTAATGTTACATGGAATTTTAGAGATTTTATTGTCAATTCCGGCTTTCAGGTGACCGCTCATCCATAAAATCACACAATAATAAGCTAAGAACAATGGCTGTTGCTTAAAAAAAAGATTACTGTAAGAGTAATCTTGTCTAGGATCTCTGTAATTAGAGGGACAGCCCTCATGTAAATATAAAACAACATACCAAGCCTGTAGACATTTAGTATGCTGTAATTTTATCATAATAATGAGATGCTTTTCTCATAATAATATGATGTTTTTCTCGTAATAACGTGACGTTTTTCTCGTAATAATGGAATGCTTTTCTTGTAATAACAAGATGGTTTTTTTTCGTAATAACGTAATGCTTTTCTCTTAATAACATGATGTTTTCTCACAATAATGCAATGCATTTCTTCTTAAAAAAAAGTGACACTTTTCACACAATATTGCAACGCTATTTCTATAATAACTAGATTTTAGATAAGTAATTAGATGAGTAATTTTTTCTAATTGTCTTTGCAAAAGGCAACAAAACCTTAAGTTGAAAAAGGAACAGAAAGACACATACTGTAGCATGTTAGGCTTCAGTGATGTTCCTTCATTATTACAAAAATGGGGACATAATCCATAATCTATATTAACTGTGGAAGAAATAAATATTTGATTTCAGGTAGTGTTTCCTTTTCTGAAACATTTTCTTGCTTGTTGGAACGACATGTTTTTTTGTGCATTGCCTGCCACTGAAACTTTCAGTCCTGTATGTAAAAGTTATATGAATTTGTACAAATTAATAGAACACAATGGCAGAAATTGGCCAGCTGGCTCGCACTGAGTGGTTGACGACATTGGTGCTCATAGTGGGCGACTGTCGAATCCAAAGTTAAATGTCAATTGGGCTCTAGTCCTCTCAGGCTGAAATGATGTTGACAACCAGGCAGAGCTTAGCTCTAATGATGTACAGAAAAAGGGCACACTGAAAAATATAGGCCCAGAATTGATTTGGGAGACGTGGACAGTACAGTAAGTTCTTCTTCTTAGTTTTCTCTTAGGCACAGCCTGGTGTCTATTGGATTCAAACTTATTAACTTTTTTGCAGCCTACAGCAAAACCAAAATCACAACACAAGAACTAAAAAAAGAAACACAACCAAAATCATAATAGCAAAATTAAAAACACAGCAGGCAAACCAAAATCAAAAAAGTTAAAAAAAAAAACAAAAAAAAAAACAACAAAAACAAAAACATGATAGCAAAAACCAACACCACAACACAAAAACCAATAACACAGACACAACCAAAAATACATCAAAACCAAACACACAACAATCAATAACACAGACACAACCAAAAATACA
>JANDJT010000050.1:5219784-5233016 GCA_024331685.1 Stegophilus panzeri
ACTAAACACACAACAACCAATAACACAAACACAACCAAAAATACATCAAAACTAAACACACAACAACCAATAACACAGACACAACCAAAAATACAACATCAAAACTAAACACACAACAACCAATAACACAAACACAACCAAAAATACATCAAAACCAAAAATACATCAAAACTAAACACATGACAGCAAAAACCAACGATACAACAATCAAAAACACAAACACAACCCAAATCAAAATAGCAAAACTAAAACAAAGCAGCAAAAACAAAAACGCAACATAAAACCAAAAACATTACTAAAAACACAACAGCAAAAAACAAAAATACAACATGAAACACCAAAAACAAGGCACAAAACTAAAACACAACAGCGAAAAATACAAATATAACATCAAAACCAAAAACACAACAAAACCAGAAACACATCAAAACCAGAAACACAACAAAACCAAAAACACATCAAAACCAGAAACACATCAAAACCAGAAACACATCAAAACCAGAAACACATCAAAACCAGAAACACATCAAAACCAGAAACACAACATCAAAACTAAAAAAATGACAGCAGAAAACAAAAATACATCAAAACCAAGAGCACAACATAAATAAAGCACCAAAATCCAAAGGCACAACATCAAAACCAAAAACATGACGGCAAAAGTACAAACACAACAGCAAAAAAACAAAATACAACAGAAATCTAAGAACTAAAAACACACACAAAAAAACCAAAAATGTAACATTAATTCCGGCTGTGATCTACACTAGGTTTGTGTGCATGGCGGATTGAGACGCTGTTCAGCTAAACTTCCTTTCAACAAGCTCTCCCTCATCCTTCCCAACTTTACTCTTGATTGCTGCAGGTATCTCTGCAGCTGTCCTGTGGTGCATTTGTCCTAGACGCTGCCTTGTGCGAGGCCATAAACGTCCCCATGGACAAGCTGAAGTGGACGTCCCCGTTCACCAGCCACAGACTCAGCCTCCCCCACCTGTCCTACTCCAGCAGCAGGAGAACCGACAGCCTGGAGGTCCAGCACAGCTCTTCACCTCCGCCTAAAGACTCCGATCTCTCTGAATCTGAGGACACGGCGCCCCGCAGCCCCCGAACCGAAAGCAGCTCGTCCGGGTTTGGCGAGGCCTCGCTCTCTCCCAGCTATTCGCATCCCGACAGTGGACGGGGGGCCGATTTGGGGAATGTGGAGACACCGGTCTCGCCTGGAGGTGTGCAGAGGTTGGCGCAGGAGCCAGAGGGCATGGTGTGGGCTACGGCTGTGGCCTTGGCGTGGCTCGAGAACAACTCGGCGAGCTACTTCATCGAATGGGAGATGATCGCGGCCAAAGCGAGCCTGTGGCTGGATGCGCAGGTGGTGCCTGAGGGACGAGAGCTGGCGTCGGTGAAGGCGGCGGCCAATCAGCTCTTCATCATCCTCAGACACTGGGACGAGAATCTGCAGCTCAACATGCTCTGCTACAACCCCAACAGCATGTAGATCTCAAAAGTTCACTACTGGATGGTGATTTTGTTGGTTTGGTTCTGTACAGCATCGTGTATCTGGTTTAACTCGATCCACACTCCATGCAAGTTGTCAAACTGTGGGTCGGTCAGTTCAGTAAACACTGAACAGAATTTAAAAACGACGTTAGTGATGTGATAATTATACCTTATGCTGAGCTCTTGCACCTTTTTAAAATTCTTTTCCTTTGTTTTCGGAAACAAAAGCGACACATTTTGAATTCGTTCGTCATATTATCGAAATGCTGCAGTGCCACAATAGCTTCTATGAAAGCCAATAAAATTTGTTTCATTAAACGCTCTCTCCGGGCAAATTAAGCTGCACCCGAAGACGAAAAAAAAAAAAAAAGATCATTGGATGGTTAATTATTCAATAACGGAGGTTATATGCAAACCAGTAGATGGTTGTGACAGCTGAAGTGGATTCTGTTGGCACATCCACTCAGGGACGACCACGCTGACGTCGAAGCATGCTATCGTTTGTTAAAATTCTGTTGCGGAAACGAAGCAGGATGTAACCGGAACGTGTTTGTTTTCGTCTCGGATGAATGTATCGTTATGTACTGTAAACGTATGTTTGAGTAAAGCAGATCTCGTTGCGATGCGAATAGCCGTAAACACGGCCGTTTCTTCGACAGTCATTGACTTACACCGTTCCACGCTACAGCGTTCTGTGGAAATTCTTTTCATTAAGGCACTGAAGGATCAAACGCTTATAACGGACGCTTGCTCTGTTGTAAAAGGCAGCAGTAATATATTGTGTTTACGATGCAGTGTTATTCGAGTGTACTTGGAGACTTAACAAGACGTCAAACTATTGCTGAGACAGCGCTTCCTGTCGAGTGCTCTCCAGTCTTAAGTGCCTGACCCCAGCTGAACTTCTCCAATGAACTATGATTTGTTTTTGTTTTTCTGTAATGCCACGTGTTTATCTCTTGTGCGCTGTTTACTAGTGTATTTATGAAATCTGTGAAGCTGTTGTTGCTGAAGTTTGCCATCGTTTGATTGCCTTTAAGTGTGGCAAATCGTATATATGAATTCCAAGAAGTTTTCTGCTCAGAGTTATCCACATGAATGGCTGTGTTTTTATTTTGTTTTTGTTTTTTTAATTCATTTTTTTTTTTGTTTGTTTGTTCCATACAAGATTGTAACTGTCACTCAGGTATCGCTGCTGTGTAGCTGTGAGTCCCTGTGGCGAGCACGAGTCTGTTGATGCATGAGTTCGTCTGAGGGCCACCGCCGATGTGTAACGTTTTGCTCGTGAACGTGACTCTTTGCGTGGAAAAAAAACAACAAAAAACGTGGACTCTATGTTTGAGGTCAGTCGTGTTTTTTCCCAAAGTGGTTATCAAGCGCTTGTCAGCTCGCTGTAGTGCCTCTTGTGCAATGACGGAGTGTGTAACTGCATGTAATAAAGTCTTGCTTCTGAGTAAATGATGAGAGAGTATGTCTGATTATTACAGCGCCACTGTCTCTCAGTCTGCAAGCGGAAAATAAATAATCGACAATGGGGTGGAGTTATTGTACTATATACCACAGCAATTTACCAAGGCTAACATCCATCCATCCATCCATCCATCCATTTCCATAACGCTTATCCTATACAGGGTTGCAGGAGAGCCTGGATCCTATCCCAGGTAACTCAGGGCACAAGGCGGGGGACAACCTGGATGTGGTGCCAACCCATTGCAGGGCACAATCACACACCTATTCACACACCTATTTGTAAATGCCATTCCGCCTACAACGCATGTCTTTGGACGGTGCGAGGAAACCGGAGTACCCGGAGGAAACCCGCAGAGTTAATAAGATTATAAAAAAAAAGGACACACCATGTCATGTTAACAAGGAACAAACTCCTCTGTTCTGTGTCGGAAAACTTCATGTTACAGCTTTACCTTTGACTGTTGCACACTGGAGACTCCTTCCAAATGTTAAATAAACATCTCCTCACAGAAATCCTGTCCAATCAGAATCAAGAACGCAACAGCGATGTGGTATAATAACACATTAACAACTCATTACTTAGCTACTTTACTGACAGACAGAATAGAAGATGTAATTATTGAATGTTTACATTTATACTTATAGCTGTTATTACTATTATTATTACTATTGTTATTATTATTATTATTATTATTCAATAACCAGTCTAGCTTGTCATTATCCCTTTAAAAAAGCTGTTCTGCAACCAACATTATTGTTCGGTCCTATAACTAAACAGTTTAAACAACATCAGTGGTCGTACTGCATTCTGGACAACAACAACAATAACAACAATAACAACAATATGGTATATTGTAATAAAACATAACAAATCTTTTCCTCCACTTGCTCAATCTCAGGCTCTGTCAAAAAAGCAATACATTTTGTAACCAGCAGATGCTGCACCACACTTTGACAAGCGGAAAAGAGACAGAGGAGTTAATTTGGTAGCAAAAGGATGCATCCTACGTTAGAGATTCAATTTACACTCTTGCCTTTCTTTCTGCATATGGCCTGCATTTCAAACACTGAAATGTATGTTTACTTACTTAAAGAGGTCTCAAACCCTTGACCACAGAAATTATTTTTCTTTCAATTTCCGTCTACTCCTGGAATGTTGTCTTGGTAACCGTGATGCACGGCAATCAGTTTAAAGGGGCAGTTTGTAATTTTTAGAGCCCTCTGCACCCTGAGAACAACAACTGCAATGAAAACAGTGACAAGACTTCACTTTTCCCCTCAAACTGACCCCAACTTCTCTGTTGAAATTACGTTTACCATGTGGGTTGAGCTTTAAGAGAAAGGGGTGGAGCTCATTTCTGGGCCAGAAAAATGTAAACAAAAGCCTGAAACTTTTACATACATTTTTTCCCCCCAAAATGTAGTTGTAAAAGGAATGACTAGAAGTTAAATAAAAAAACAACATATATTGCGTCAAAGTAATTTCAAATATTAGAATTTTGTTTTTCAAAGAATTTTTTGTTTAAAAATTAGCTAAGAACAATTTCAGGAAACAGCATTTTGAATGCTTCCCACCCCAAATTGCAATGTATTTCTGAGTGAAATGGCATGTTTGAGTAACTTTAATAAATAATAAAAAGTTGCTATGTTTTAAGAGGAATAAAAGACTTGAGGATGTTCCACATCATAAAATGTGACTATAAACAGACAACGTGTTGTTCTTTAATAAATGAATAATTATTAGCGTTAGCAAATTGCTGTAGTATACGTAGAATAAAACATTTGGGGACATGCTGTATTAATCACCTTTGTAGAGATAGCAGGAACACATCACACCACCTCGGCACTGATTTTTTTTTTTTTACACCATACAAATGGACAAAGAAGAATTTTGTCTTTTGAAGTCATTCGTACAGCGGACTCTGACCACAGACATTATCTAACAAGGCAAAAAATGTCCGTTCTGATTTCAGGCTGTCTTCAAAAGCAAGAAATAATCTCATGTTATGCCTGATCAGAGTGTGTGTGGGTGTGTCAAAGGGCAAAAGGATTGTCAGTGGTGTCTCCATGGCAACAGAAAAGCCCGGCATTTCTTATCATATTTGGAAAGCCGAATAGTATTTGTTTGTTTATTTCTTGTTGATGATCCAACAAGAAGCTAAAGAACGCCAGGGGCGTGGCTAATCACAGCCCCTCCTATAAGGCAAGGTAAGACTGTGGTCCGTGTGTGTGATAAAAAGCTACACAGAGGATCATATTGCAAGCCGCATGGCTGTGTGACACCGAGCGCTGATGTCAATGCAGGCAGCTACATGAGCCATGAAAAAGCCATTGTGGTGTGTTAGCGTCCTGCCAGGCATGCAGATGACCTAATTTACCAGCCAACGGCTGTGCTACTGTCTCAGCACCAGGTTTAGGCGAAATCCTAAAACTTCAACACAATATAGACCGCTTTATTACAGAGTACAGATCAGAGTGGCTCTGTATTTTAAGACTAATTACCACAGATGAAGGGATGTGGGCTTGGAGAGACAGTGAGATGATCAGATCTGTGATCAGCTAAGGATATAACACGCCTTTGATGATGGTATCAGTAGTACAGCATGATGAAACAGTGTGTGTGTGTGTGTGTGTGTGTGTGTGTGTGTGTGTATTGGGGAGGCTGAGCTAATCAATCCTCATTAAAACAGAACTGATCTTCAGGATGTCCTCTGTGACCTCACTGGTGCAGAAATCAAAGGGAGCTGCTTTGTAAGAGCTGTTTTGAAAGTGTCTCTCCACCAGAGCCTGTTCACTGAGACCATGCAACACACACACACACACACACACACACACACACACACACCTCTCAGCTGTGAACTCTCATCAGATCCAGAAGCTTCTCCACAGCCTTAATCTTCCTCAGAGGACGTGCTGAGCGTGCTGCAGGAGTACTAATGAGTACCGTACTCTCCAGTCATCTGCATTAAAGGGTACCTATTATGCCCCTATTAAGATGTAATATAAGTCTCAGGTTTCCCCAGACATGGGGTGTCTGTGAAGTTTCAGCTCAAAATGCCCCATGGATCATTTATTATACCCTGCTGTAAACGGCCCTTTTTGGGTGGAAGCAAAAACACGCTGTTTTCATGTGGGTCTGTTTAAACGCAAATGAGCTGCTGCTCCCCGCCCCTTTTCCAGAAGAGGGCTGTGCCTTTACAGCTCATGATTCGGATGCTACGGCAAAAACAAATCAGGAGAACCAATATGACTGACACCGGCAATGTATATGTATGAATTATGAAGACAGTAAGCGTTTTCGGGTTAAAAATAAAAATGACGACATAGCTCTGGTCTCTGAATACAATCAGAGTTACAATGGCAACTTTAGCCGCATTAGCTGTGGAATTTGCTAACAAGCACATTCGGAAAGGCGATTTGCAAAAGTTCACATAATATAAAGTGCGATACTTACGTCTTCTGGATATGCAGCTGGATCACGAACAGTTGGTATTGATCCATCCTTCATCAGAATCAACTTCATCAGCAAATCCTGCTTTGTATTGACCCTCGTTCACAAAGCAGTCTGGTGTAAAATGATTCAAACGAACATATATGAATTTTGTTATTTTTTGGGGCACATTTCCTTCAAAAATAAAACTACTCCACTGCGTCTTCAGTGGTGCTGATGCCGGGAGTACATGAAGACTCTTGTGTTCATTCTTACAGCCAACAACAGAACACTTACAATGCTTACGAAGCTGAAACATTCTTCTTATCACTGTAGCTGCTCCAGCACGGTGAACACGACGAACTGTGTGCAGCTCACTCTGGGCAGGGGAGCATCTATGCTAATGGGGCATGATCCGTCACCAGTCGTGGGCGGGGCCTGTTCCAATCTGACGTCACATTGGAGATAGAAAACGCTGATAAAATGTTGATTGATCAAAGGTAAATACTACCGTATTAAAGTAATGAAGTGCTATTTTATTTACTGATGATGCCATGAACGGCCATGTTGGCATGGCATCATATCCTGAACTCTGGGTTAAGAAGAGTATTTCAGAGAGGGAATTCCAAGTTGACAGGGTGCTTTCCAAGTTATAAGCTTTAGTCAAACTTAACACGGGATCGCAGATAAGAAGAAAGCTATTTATACATAATATAACCTTTTGGGATATTATGCAACACAACTCACCTTATTTTCAGCATCATTAATACACCTCCATTATTATTATAAAAAAAAAGTGCAATTTGCAGGGAACTTTGGGTGACTGACTTAATTGATCCTGATTGTAATCCACTGCGTAATACTGCCTGATATAATCTGATGACAAGTATGACTATTTTAATACCGCAGTTTACCATG
The DNA here is from genome assembly GCA_024331685.1 of Stegophilus panzeri. Classification (NCBI taxonomy): domain Eukaryota; kingdom Metazoa; phylum Chordata; class Actinopteri; order Siluriformes; family Trichomycteridae; genus Stegophilus; species Stegophilus panzeri. The sequence goes on from JANDJT010000050.1 coordinate 5,227,094, forward strand.
GTGATTAGGACAGTGTGTGCTTTGTTAACTTTCAAAAGTGTAATATGCTTCTGTTAGAACTTTGGTTCCTATGGAAACTGGCAGTGTTATGAAGAACTGAGCTTCGGTCCAAAGCCCTTGATCATCTTTGATCAACAGCTTTTGTACAGTTTATTACTTATGAGCTAATGATCGACTGTGTGAATGATCTTCGTTCTCGATTAGAGCGAGTCAGTTGAGTCTCCTTGGAAGCTGACCGTGAGCTATGATTCATTGCCTGTAATCATTCATGATGAAGTGTACACGGTGGTCTGGACTTCCCAGTCACAGTCAGGAATTTAATTACTGACCTTTCTATAATGCTTTTGGGTGATTCATTGACAAAGAACATGAATGCAGTTAATGCTCTTAAAACACTTCAAGAGTGCTGTTCTAGGAAAATAATCAATGATGCAGCGGTGTGATGCAAAATAGAGTTATGCTTACCACTTTGAAGTTATTATTTTATTCCTCTTCCGCTACAGCAATTTGCCAAATTGAAGAATGTTTTATTCATTAAAGAATGACACATTGTGCTTTTTATCTTTAGTTTGTAGTTATATTTATTGCTGTGAAACAAGTTCTTGTTTTCACTCATGTCTGAAAACTTTACAGCTTTATATTCTCTGACTTTTACAAAGTGCTGACACTGGAGAATCCTTCCAAAGTTTATGTAGTGTGTCTGCCTTCAAAGTCCCTGTAAACTAGCTGTTACTATAGAAATAATAATGTTTTAGAGCGAGTAATATAAACCTGTCATTTGCCTTGTAGCTGCACTACTGTCAGAGCTGCTTTTATAGAAATGGAATCATCTTCTGACCAATCAGATTCAAGAATTGGTGTAAGTGAAATAAATCAAGAAATGTGAGATTTAACTAATAAAATAGTTCTAAACTGATGAGCAACAAGGCAAAAATTACTAAAGAAGAAAAGGCAGAAAAAAAGAAAAATAAAGATAACAGGAAATTTATGTAAACTCCCAATCTGTGAGAGAGACTTTGTAAGACCTGTTTTCTCTTTCTTTCTCATTCTATTAGCTTAAATGACCATAAACCACTTTCCTTTCTCATGAGATCATATTTCATACCGCTACATGACCCTGACGATCACACCAACGATCACGCTACACCTCAGAGCATATTCATTTGCATTTTAATTTGCCTCGGGCATAACATTTATGAACATGCATCATCAGGCCGCTTGTGTCTGGCTGGAGATAGATACACTTTTGATAAAACGGTGCTTACTGAAACCTGAAAATACAGGTTGCATATTAATGATAGGAATTAACCACTCAGATTGAAAAGAGAAACAATATCAGGATCAAATGCCACATGGCATAATTAAAGTCATTAACCGAAGCTAAACATCTAATAAATAATCAGGATTTTAGTGTGTGTAGTTTGCTTAACTCCCATTAGTGAAGTGTGTGCATATAAATTGCAGAGCTGTCCTATCTAAATCTCAAATCGCAATTCTCATAATCTCAAATTGTAATTCTCATAAACTCAAATAACAATTCTCATACAATAACATTAAGATGATGTGAGCCAAACTTGGTGAAGACTGGACAAAATTTAGAGGAGAAGTAGCCAAAATAGCAGTTAGTTGTGAGAATTTGTAGCATGTTATGGTAACTTTTGACCAGTAGGTGGCACTGGCATGAACTTTGTTGCACAGCCTCAGGTCATGGCCCTAAGAATGCCTACCAAGTTTTGTGTCAATGTACAAAGTCGTTCACTTCCTGTTTAGAAGCTTCACTGTCAGATTCGTTGGCCTGTTAAGGGCAAACTGTTTGGAGTATTCACAATTCTCTTGATAAAGTTTATGAGGTTTACTCTAAATATGATGTATGCCAAATTTGGTGATGATTGGACAAACTTTTTAGGAGGAGTAACAAAACAACAAACAGTTTTGACTAAATCCAAGATGGCAGAAAATCTATTTAGGTGGAAACTGACATCACAGGGTGTGTTGAACTTGGCTCGACCAAGGGAATCCAGGGTTATGAGGATAAACGTTGTTCCAAATTAGGCCCAAATTTGACCCAATGGTGGTGATCGAGCGTTGGCAGCACTTGGCCAAAATTTTCTCAAAATGTTCCTTAGACCCACCCCAATAAGTTTGCCAAATTTCACAACTTTTTTGTCACAACATAGATGTTTCTATGTGAGGCCATAAATATCCTAGCCAGAAGAAGAAGAGGAAGAAGAAGAAGAAGAAAAGGTAGAGTAGCAATAGGGTGCCTATGCACCGTCAGTGCTTGGCCCCCTAATAATAAATAATGTATAAGTATAATAAATTAAATAAATAATAACGTAACCATAGAAAAAATTCCATTAATACAAAATAATAATAATGTATTGGGCAAAGGAAGGAACTGTAGCTCAGAAAAAAAACAAAACAAAAAAAAAAAAACTATTAAAAACCTTAAACTCGATTTGAAACTTGTAACTCGAGATTTCTGACCTCCGAGTAGGAAAAACCAAAGTAAACGCCCCACCAATTTGGAATTCTTACTCGGAAACTCGTGAAGGTCTCCTCAGCCAGCAAAATCAGATCAACACGGTTTCTCACAGCATCAACGTTTTTATCCTCACGTCTATTATATTAAGACTTAAGTCGAAAGTACATATCTATTATACAGAACTCTATCATGTAAACTCTTTGATATACGTGCGTGAGACACAGTCAAATGCTGACACGTTTCTCAGGAGACTACATAGTGTTGCATAAGCACCTAAGGTGAAGCAGATTTATTAGCTCCAGTCTCTTAGCTAAGATGATGATGGTTGTCTCTGCACTCATGCCTCGAGGGGAAAGGCACTGCAGTGCACACACGAGGTTGGCGAGTGGTAGGTGGTAGCTTTAAATTAATCATGAGCGACAGGGATGATTCCTATAGGGCTTCGCTGTACGAGAGACAGAGGATTGAGTGTCGCCGCTGCCTGGTGACGGCCGGGTGGTTCGGGCTCTGGCAGGATGATGCAGCGTTATTGAGGAAAGCACAAGCTCCATGTCATTTGATAGACCATTACTAATTCAACATCGTGACTGTATTATTACAGAAGAGTGCATGATATGTATAAGTTAAAGTACATGTGATCCAGTTTTGTACATGTGTATGAGATATACATATCTAGATAGATATAGATGTAATATTTTAATGATAGAATGTTGGTAAGATGTGACATGATTCGTCGTTTTAAAAATTTAGACCACCGACTGACTTTTGCATGGATCATGAGCTTGTCATTATGAATGGCCTTACTAGCTGTAATTATTTAATGAGGCTCTGCTACTCTGTCATGCAATAATCACATCACAGTGTCTCACCAGAAGGTCTGTAACAGATCCAGACCTGCTTTTAGGCTTTTATGGTAACCACCAGGTGCTTGGGGGGAAAAAAAAAATTACCACTCATCTGTTTTAGCTAAGATTTAGAAACTAGTTAATTTAGATACCAAGTTTAGATACACACATTGTTTCTTCCTATAGGAAAAAGATGATTAAGTTATGTAACATAATTAATAAGAAAGTGTTTATATACGCGTTCAGGTTTCTATCTGATGGGTACCATCACTTTCTATATCACTACTATTAAAAATTGTTTATCTGACACTGATCTTAGATTTGACATTTCTCTCTAGGTATATTTAATCTGGTTTTTTGGGGGGTTTTTTTAGTCAAACTTTTCTGCCTTTTTCTCTTTCAGCTACATTTCGGCTGAAAATGTTTGGTGGCGTACCTAATAAATAAAGTACTGATGTTCACTATATACTTGTTTAATGTCAGTGATGTCAAACATACATTGATAGAATTTTGATTTGCTTACAAATTATAATTGAATACAGTTCAATATAGACCCCAGTAGGTCAGTTAAAAGTTTCCTTGTATCTTGTGTTCTCTTCATTATGTTGACATTTGCATGGTAATGCTAATGCCCTCCAAAGGGGAATTTCAAATTTCACAAAATGTCTGAAAAATGTGCGAACGAATTCTTATTTACAAAATCAAGTCTATCAATATATATATTTTTTATATTTGAATAATTATTGCTTTGCTTCCAGGTCTTGTAATTCTGTGTCCTTTTTGGTATAAAGGATCGGTTCCATAACTCGTATCTCTCATAACTTTTATATGAAACGTCTCATTTCTGCTCACCTTCTGTACTGTTTATAAGTTTTCCATCTGGTGGTCAGAATTCTGCAAACTTTCAATCTAGAACCTCTAAAGGTTACGTTCTGTCTAGAACCCTACAACAATTTCTTTGATCTCAACAATTAGACTGCTTTCAAGAACCTATGAACCAATTAACTATCCCCAAAAACCTGTGCGTGGTTAACTAGCCCAGGGGTTTTGAAACTTTTGTAAACATTTAACCGTAAAAAACAAACAAATAAATAAATAATACTCAGTACAGATGTACTTTCTTTTCTGAATATCATACAACAATTCAAATATTAGACACATTTAAATAATTTATTGGAGCCATAGACCTTTTTCTTCCTGAACTTCCCACTCACAGAACACATTTTTATACAAATTCAAGTTGATATTATTCACTAGCTTACTTGTTATTGAGTTAGTGAGGTTTAAATGATTTCTACCGACCCCCTGGCTATGCTTCATGGATCCACTTTGAGAACCATTCATCTTTGACGATGTCCTTTTAAGCTGAGGCTTAAAGTGCATAGTTAGTATTCAGAAAACTGATCTTATTTTCCACAGCAAACATGAAAAATAACATTTTTGCGATCGTTTCTTTATTTATTCTTGTATCTATCCCATATCCAAATGCCTGCACAGCTAAAAAAAAATAAATAAATAAAAATGAGTGGCGGCATCTGTGGGCTGTTTATATTTACTCGTTTGGCCTCACGAAAAAAGTGAGGTTGAATACAATCCAAGCAGCAATACTGCAACTCGAGTGTAAAATATGTAATATGAGTCATGAAGAAAAGAAAGTTAAGCGCTCCACATTGTTTAATTAATGTGATCATTGACTTGACAGTTTTGTACTTGTAGTTGTTGCTGTCTTCAGGCACATCAGCTACAAACCCACTCACCTGCCAAGAACGTTTACAGAGTGATCACGTCTCTTTCAGTCAGCACTTTCTTGTTGAAGAGACTCAACGTGCATATCATCAGGGCTCTACGGATGGTGCTCTCCATTCTTACAGATGAAGCTATCTATGATCTCCTAGAGTCAATTAATAGTGGACAGGGTTTAATGTGCTTAGGGCTGGAAGATGTTTTCTGTGTCTATCACATGCATGAAACATGTTGCATGCTGTAGAATGTGCGTACTTGCACGTGTGGATATGAATCATATCGTCTCAGGGAGTTTTTCCTTGCCACCGTTGCCTCTAGCTTTGCTCAATAGGGTATACATTTATATATTTCAAATTGATATATTTCTGTAAAGCTGATTTGTGATAATGTCCATGGTTAATGCTACACAGATGAAATTGAATCGTACTGAATAGAGACGTGGAAAAGAGAAGAATTTCATAACGAAATGTGATGAATAATTTGCATGAATAGTCATGTTTACTGGAGACACAAATCCATGCATGCGTTATTGTTGAGATAGTAAATTACGTTATTACTGAGATAGTAAATTACGTTATTACTGAGATAGTATATTACGTTATTACTGTGATAGTATATTACGTTATTACTGAGATAGTAAATTACGTTATTACTGAGATAGTAAATTACGTTATTACTGAGATAGTATATTACTTTATTACTGAGATAGTAAATTACTTTATTACTGAGATAGTATATTACTTTATTATTGAGATAGTAAATTACTTTATTACTGAGATAGTAAATTACTTTATTACTGAGATAGTAAATTACTTTATTACTGAGATAGTATATTACTTTATTATTGAGA
>JANDJT010000050.1:5233116-5252603 GCA_024331685.1 Stegophilus panzeri
TTATTACTGAGATAGTATATTACTTTATTACTGAGATAGTAAATTACGTTATTACTGAGATAGTATATTACTTTATTACTGAGATAGTAAATTACGTTATTACTGAGATAGTATATTACGTTATTGTTGAGATAGTATATTACTTTATTTTTGAGATAGTATATTACATTATTACTGAGATAATATATTACTTTATTGTTGAGATAGTATATTACTTTATTACTGAGATAATATATTACTTTATTTTTGAGATAGTATATTACTTTGTAGTGGAAATAAAAATAAGCTTATGAGAAGTTGTTATTTTATTATTATTATTATTATTATTATTATTATTATTATTATCATTATTATTATTATTACTACTACTACTACATATATAGTATATAAAATAAAATAAAAAAAATAAAAATTTATAGTATATTTATATATAATTATTCCTAATGCTTATATATAATAAAATTTATATTTATATACTGTATATTTCTGAATTTATTTTTATTTTTTGTTGTATTATTTATCGGGGGGCACCGTGGCTTAGTGGCTAGCACTTTTGCTTCGCACCTCCAGGGTTGGAGGTTCGAATCCCACCTCTGCCCTGTGTGCGCGGAGCTTGCATGTTCTCCATGTGTTTCGGGGGTTTCCTCCCTCAGTCCAAACATGCATTGTAGGCTGATTGGCATCTCTAAATTGTCCCTAGTGTGTGAGTGTGTGTGTGATTGTTCCCTGCGTTGGTTTGGCACCCCGTCCATGGTGTCCCCCACCTTGTGACCCGAGTTCCCTGGGATAGGCTCCAGACTCCCTGCGACCCTATGTAGGATGAGCGGTACAGAAAAATGGATGGATGGATATCATTTATCATGTTATTTATCCATTTCTGCAGGTTGCAGCTCAACACGTAACTCAATCGCTAATTTCATCACAGCCTTATTAAATAGCATTAACTTTACAGCATCGTTCGTAAGCTTTAGTGGAAAATACAATTCGTTTTTCCTCGAAAAATTAAACTGGAAGTAATAAATCGGAGTTATGCAGCTAGATCGAGGAAGCACATGCTCTTTGATCGTGTGTGGGACGCTCAGACCTGCCATCCTCCTCCACAAAATTAAACTCATACTCAACTTTGTTGCGAATTCTCTGCATGTGTGCGTGCGTGCGTGTGTGTGTGTGTGTGTGCGTGCGTGTGTGTGTGTGTGTGTGTGTGTTCGAGACAGCTAGAGAAGGAGGAGGAGGAGGAGGAGGAGGAGGAGGTTACCATGGCAACAATTTTGGCAGCACTCACCTTCAGCATACAGTATTCTGTGCCAGGAGTGTGTTACCATGTGCTATCCCAGCTTCCTGCGGGACCGTCATTTCACACAACAAACCCTCGCACACACTTGAGTCTGTCAGCTTCTGCTAATGATGACAGGGATCACAAGAAGGGAGCTGAGGGGCTTGTAAAATGAGATCAAATTGATCTGAAAAAAAAAAAAAAACATCAATCATCCTGAGAGTATAGATTTTTTTTTATAGATAGATAAATGCTCCTGTACTGTTCTTACACTGGAGTACAATGAAATAGCAGTCATTTAAGTCATAATTAACCACTATTATAACTATTCTACAGCGTGCTACAGAAAAAGAAAATCTGAAAAGAGACCTCTTAGCGCTGTAACAGAAATGAGATTAAAAAAAAAAAAAAAAAAAAGGAAACCAAGTCATCTCCTATTTGGCTTTTTAATACGGCAAAAGGCGGCAGTTATCTCATGCTTTAATCACAGGAAAAAATCAATTCTTTGGCTCATTCAATTTCACATAAAGAATTTTCTCCTAAAGAGTTATACCTGCGACAAAGATATCTTGCTACGTTAAGACAAACCTTTAAACATTTCCTACTAGTCAAAAAATTGCTGTCATATAATTCATTTCTAAATGAACTTACTTTATAATGTGCAGTAAAAGCATTCCAAAAAAAAAAAAGAGTGTACTTTCTATTTTAGCAGTGTTCATGAAAACTTTTTCTAATAAAATCTGAATCTATCTCATTATCATCCTTTAATAATTCAATGACTGATCCAATTATGTGAAACAAAGCCTTACATCCTGCAGGCATGATTTGCATGAATAAAACTGAATTCGAATGTCTGTCTCACTGCAATGTTTGTTTCTGATCAACGCCTAATGACTTTGTGACAGTAAGTCACAAAGCTGATCTCTGTAATATGATTTCTTAAGCAAATGACACACGGAAACGTACAATAAATAATCGAGTCAATTACGCCACGTACAAAGTAGGAGTAAATCGATACGTCAGTTGTGTTTTTCAGCAGGTTCAGATCTCTATGTGTTAATGTGTTAAACTAAACCTCACCACAATTATGCATCGAGTACAGTTAAAGGCTGTGTGGCACAGTAAGCTGGTGTAAAATGCCACATAAAATAGTGTTTTGTTTATAAAGTGTTAAATGATTCTGTGTAAATGCTGTTGGTATCAGTGTGAATGAATAGCTGCAATAATATTGCCTTCAACTGGCAGAAACGGGATTCTGCAAATATAATACCTGCTTTTTGGTAGTACTAATTTGCACACACAATTGCTGTGTCTGAAGGAATGCACAGTAAATTACACTGCAGGTGCTAAAATAATATATTTGCATAGACACCACTATGTATTTAGCACTTTTGGTGCTTTTGGTGTAGAACACACGTTCTATTATGCTAGTTTAAAATTCAAGCTTGGATCGTTTTCTTGACGATGTTCTCAAGTTTAAATGTGTCTTCCAGACTTTAAATATCCATTATTCAGAAGACTGCTTCAGTTCAAAGGCCATTTTTTTTTTTTTTGCATTTGAGCGTTGTCTCAAAGCAAACATTCCCGTCAGGTATATGATAATGCATAAGAACTCAGTTTCACCCGATGCAAATGCATGAATTGTTATGACTAAGGTTTATGTATGTCTTTGAGAAGTTATGCTTTTTTTTTTTAATTCTCTATCACTTTTTATCCTCACCCAAGCTCTCTACAAATTCACAGGAAGGGATTTTGTTGGATTTCTGGATTTAATAAACATCATTCATCGGAAGTCCAATTTAAAAAAAAAAACCCTGCCCCATATAATCTCTATTAAAAACACCTCAAATAATCCCCACCTTGTGCCACCAAAACAGCTCTGTCCTATCAAGGCATGCACTCCATGAGACCTCTGAAGGTGTGCTGTGGTATCTGGCACCAAGACGTTTAATCCTTTAAGTCCATCTCTTCCCCAGGTAAGTGACACACACGCATCCGACCGTCCACATGATGTTAAAGAAAACGTGATTCAACAGACCAGGTTACCTTCTTCCATTGCGCCATGGTCCAGTTCTGATGCTCACATGCCCATTGTAGGCACTTTCAGCGGTGTAGGACGGTGTAGGACGCAGCTAGCTGTGATGCACTGTGTGTTCTGACACCTTTCTATCATAGCCAGCATTAACTTTTTCAGCAATTTGTGCTACAGTAACTCTTCTGTGGGATCAGACCAGATGGGCTATCCTTCACTCCCCATGCGCATCAATGAGCCTTGGGAGCCCATGACCCTGTCGCCGGTTCACCGGTTGTCCTTCTTTGGACCACTTTTGGTAGGTACTAACCACTGCGTACCAGGAACACCCAACAAGACTTGCTGTTTTGGAGATGCTCTGACCCGGTCATCAACCCATCACGATTTGGCCCTTGTCAAAGTCGCTCAGATCCTCACACTTGCCCATTTTTTCTGCTTCCAACACATCAACTTCATGAACTAACTGTTCACTCGCTACCTAATACAGTATATCCCACCCCTTGATAGGTGCCATTGTAACGAGATAATCAACGTTATTCACTTCACCTGTCAGTGGTTTAATGTTATGGCTGCTTGCTGTATGTTTGTTGTTGGTGCAATTCAATTCTTTTCTATCTACAGTAAATACAGACACATGGAAGCTCCATTCAGAACCTAGAGACGATTGTAGTGTGTTAGATTCAAAGTTACATAGCATTTGAAACTTTTTTGAGCCAATTTTGCTTCTTAGCCCCTGGCCACAGATGCCTGTGGTATCACTGGGATTCGAACTTGCATACGGTGCACGATATGGTGAATGCTTTTCTGTCACACCTAAAACGTTTGTTTAGCTGTGAAAGCAAAGAGGGAGCAGTTTTTCTCTGGTTGGATGAAGAAGAAAAAAACCTGGTGTTCTGACAAGCACTGAGTCATCAGTCCATTGGGCAAAGACAAATAAAAAAAACCCCTGACTTAATCTGCTTGTCCTGGGAGCTCGAGGGGATGATTGTCCACCCCTGCTTTGTGTGAGCAAAACAGTTAATGATGCCCAAAGTCATGAGAGAGAGAGATCCATTCTGAGCCGCACTGGAGGTGAAATGGATTCAACAGCACTGTCATTGTAATTCTCCTAGATGGAGAAACGATCATATAAACAGCTCTTCACCTATTCTGCCCCTGAAACGATGCCATCCTTTTAAATGCATCATAATGAATGAATTAGGGGAAAATGAGCACAGCTGAAGTGTCTCCCTTTGTGGTAAAAATGTTTCCATGGCAACCACCGTGCATGGGACATTGGTTTCAGGCTAGACAAATAAGTGTTATATATCGCTTTTGCACACAATGTGTTGTGTTGGCTTACAGTAAAGCAGAAATCGTGCTCAATCGTCTACTCTTATACAAAGAAGTACCACTGTAGCAAAAAAGTATAGATCACTGATAACACTACTAGTGCAAGACGCTAATGACCTGCTAATAAGCTGATACATGCTAATACTGCTCATTGTACCGTACATAATGGATATGCTAAACCTATACTTATAAGTTATGCTGAACCACTTCTAAAATCTTTCACAAGTGGTGCTGTTGGATGGAGCCTGAGGGCCGCTGGGACATAAAATAGATGCTTAACACCATTTCTCTGGAGTCTTGAGAGGCTCTTGAGAGTGTTCGGTGCTAACATTGAATGGAGGGCTGCTGATTAACTGAGAACGAGTGCTGAATAATTGAGCAATTTGATGACCAAGTCCGGGTGTTGGTTCAGGGGCCTAAGAGAAAGCTAACAAGCTAATTTGGGGCACTTCTCTGTTGCCATGGCAACCAACTCCAGCTCACACTCATGAGGAAAGATGGCAGGAAGTGGATTCGCATCACACTCTTCTCAGGAGCTAGCAGATGTGGACATAATATGGTCTTTAATTCTTTATTTTCAAAATATTGAGTAACATATGTTTAGTTATAGAGTTACAGAGCTATAGCTGTTTTCACCCTATTTGTTGAATTTTGAATTTTTAAAAAATAGATTTTACACATGATATCAAGAACAGTGATGCAGACTTGCCAACCCCGAAGTGAAATAATGAGTAGTACGTAGAAGTAGTAGTATAATAGGAGTAAACCTGTGGAAAAGGTAAAGTAAAAACACAGTTAACAGTAAAAAAAAATCATTGAGTACATTTTCTGTATAATTTCACATATGGCTTGTTTAATGTTACATGTGGAAACTGTAAAATAGTTTCAAGGGCTTTTTTCACTTTTGTTTAGTTTTTCATTCAGTTAAAATTATCTGCCTTTTGGACTAAAACTGACAATTTCCATCTGAAATTTTTCTGTGGCCAACCAATGTAAAAGAACTCAAAACATTGTCCATTTACCTTGAAGGAAGGCAAGAGTGCCACAACTTTCAAGCCTGAAAATCAAGTCAAGACGACAGCACCGGCCAAAACATTACTAGTGTGAGATGGGGCAGTGGGCGGGGCTTCCAGGGGTGTCAGTTATGCTGTGTTTGACTTAACTCAGAATTGGGAAGTAAGGCTGTAGCACTCGAGTGCAGTCTTGAGATGTTTTCTGTATTGATCAGCCATAAGATTAAAACCACCTGCCTAATATTGTGGGGTCATTCCATCTCAAGTGGTCCAATGCAGATTGCTCAACTGTTTTTAATTTTCCAAATTTTTTTTGAGTGATTACCTCTATGTATTGTCATTGCAAAATCACCAGTTTTTTTTTTTTTTTTTAATTATTTAAATGTTTTTAATTTTACTTCGTTTAACTACAACGGCCATCTTTGTGTCATGGCGAACAACAAATGTTGGTTATACATCTGTTTATGGAAACCTCACTATTTTGGCTCAGGATTCCTTGGAACAAAAACTGATCTCTAGAGCACATTACAAGGTAATGTACATATGAAAGATGTACATATATAAAGATTTTGCACGTTCGTATTCTTTAGACTTAGAACCTAAGTCCAAATGTAATTCTCAAGATTGCACCCAGTTCCACATTTAGGGCCAATTTATAATGGGAAGTGTTCGAGTCTCAGTCTTGATTTTTTTAGAGGGTACATAGGTAAGTATAATGTGCATGCAGAACATTTCAGGTTTGAGACTTCTCTTAATTTTTTTTTTTTTGATGTGGGTGAGAAAGTGCAATACATTAAAATTTTCCTCACTTTCGGGTTTAATATCTTTGGTGGGGGACCAGATACGAACCTGAAATTTTCTCAGAAATAAGAGTCCTCTATAGTAGCAATCTGCCTTAAAAATTGTGAGTTTGAGATTGGAGGTGAACTCTGCAGGACAGTTGACCCCGAAGGGCAGATTTGAAGAACCAGCCTGATCTATTATGTTTGTACAGGTGTACAGTTGGTACGCGGTTTGTATATACCGTATGTACTGTATTGTATGTACTGTAGGTTAAGCACACATTATGACTTTTAGCAGGTGTGTCTATTAAAGTGTGGTCTATGTCTATAAGCCCTGAATATCACTCCCCTTTGGAAATTTAACACTCCCCCCACCCCATTTTGTGGACTCAATTAAAAAAAAAAATAAAACAGGCTTCTGTGTTGACTTTATTTAGATTTCAACAAGTTTGTCTTGATATCTACCAAATTTCATGTAGTTGGGAAAAAATATTTCTGGGGATCCAGAACTTAAATCCAAAACTTGGCTTCCCAGATAAGACATTTTCAAAAATATTTTTCACAGGACTGAAAGAGCGTGATGTTGGAAATTCCGCAAAAACAGACTTTGGTTTTATTAAAAAAACAAAAACAAAGAATGAACAAAATCTGAGACATGAAGCTGATTATTAGTGGATGATAAAAGATTAGTTATAGAGGGATCAAATGTATTGCAAGGCCAAAATATAGATTTGTAAAGTGTGCTGCATGATTGTGGAAGAAAAAATTAGAAGCAGGACATAAAATCAGTCTCACAAATGATCATTTGTATTGATTTTTTTATTGTGTATTCACATTTTGATGGTCATACTTTCCATGATCAATGTAGCCCTGTTAAACGGTAAGAAGTGCAACATTTACTATATGTAATATTCAAGAGTTTTGAGGTCTGTCATTCCAAAAGTTACTGCGAGTACACCAGTTTCACCGCCACACAGCGAGGCACTTCAGCCCGTCTCATGCAAAAAGCAGTTAGAAAAGCCCTGAAAAACGGACAGGACGGCCAGGCTCGCGGAATTTCACAGTACGCAGAGCATAAAGCACAGCGACAAAGCTCGACTGGCATACTTTTACAAGATTTGGCACAAATTGTGATCATAAATATCCTGTACAGCAGAGAGTGGCGACCACGTCTGAAAGTACTAGAACTACAGCTACAAATAAGCCAGTTTCACAACCTGTTTCTCTGTACAAAAGTTAGCGATTCACTTTTTACGCTGCTCAGGCAGTTCAGCAACAATAAAAGTTACGATTAGCAACATCAAAAAGTTAATAAAAAAAACCAAAAAACTGTCATCAGTTTATAGAAATGTTTGCTCAGTCTTTTAGTGCTGCAAAAATGTATATAATAATAATAATAATAATAATAATAATAATAATAATAATAATAATAATAGATTTCCTTAAAATCAAAAACACATCACTGAAGTAATTCACAGTTCCATTGTGCACAAGATGTTAGATACAGAATGAAAAAACAAAGAGAGAGTGAGGGGGGAAAAAAACAGAAAAGACAAAATATAACAGTTACCATTAGTCTGTGATTTTGTGCTTATTAATAATCAATGCATTCTCACAATACAACAGTACCTTCACCACTAAGGATCAACAAGTAGTAATATTAGAGTGATCTCATAAAGTGGGGGTGGGTGGGGGGTGATCAAAAACATGCCCTCGGGAGGAATCAGTGGGTCAGACGTTAGCGTTCTCTCTGTGAGAGCCTGCACCGGTGCTGCTCTCCTCATCTCATGTGCTGTGCTGTGAAATTCAACCCATACTGCATAGCACCAAAGAAGTGCTGTTTCACGCAGGGGTGAGCATTTCTAAGATGAAAAAAAAACCCGTCCTTTTTTAAAATTTTTTTTTTTTTTTACACTTTCGTCGGTGACTTTTCCGTCGTGTTTTGGAGCACCTCGTCAAGTCTGTCATCTTCTATGACGACTGGAAGAAAAGAAGGAAAAAAAAAAAAAAAGAGGGAGAGAAGACGTCTGATTAGGTCTTAATGAAAATACTAATGATTTTCTCAACAACAACAACAACAACAACAACAATACTTAGAGGTTATATAACTAGTTGACAGTATTGAATTATTTTTTATAGATGATTTGAATGAAGTTAAAGACATTAGAAGGATAACACGAAGATACGACACAGTCTGCGCCGCACTGTTCCAATCCCATCATCACCAGCTTCAGCTCGCTCTCTTCTCCTACGTACGGGTATTATGTAATCCACCTAAATCCATCCCTCGACCTGATATTATCTTTCCAGACATTACACCAACCACAGATGAGTAAATATGAGTAGATGATAATGTGGGCAGTAAAAACAAGCAAACCAACACAGATCACGTTTCCACAGGTAAACATCTAGGCAAAGATGCTTAAAGATACACCAGAATAATGCATACACATCGAGAAATGATGACATGACAGGATAGTATAAAATAACACACAATGCAAGCCTTCAAGGTCAAATCAACCCTGAATGGCGTCAGCGGTGTACAAAATAAAACTCTGAGCTGACTTTCCTACATTACCCACAATGCTGTTTGATGATGGTGCCATAGGGATTTAGCCTCTTGCTCTAATCCATGTCTACCTAAAGAGAGTGATGCAGCGGCGGTTTAGTGCTTTAGTCTGTCCGGTTCGGTCCAGTCTTCATGCTCAAAAGGATCAGCTTCCATAACTCGAACACTGACGTCAACGTGATCACGCTCATCATCGACCCGAGTCTCTGTCACAACTCGGCGCGACCGTGTCGTATTGCTGAACTGCATTCTGGAACTTTGTGTCCAATGATTTCTCATTAACATGACATGGAACAGGCTGGCACACGGGCAACGTACTTGCCTCACAGCTCCAGGGCTCCCGCTTTATGTTCTCCACATGTTTGTGTAGGTTTCCTCTGGGTTCTTTGGTTTCCTTCTCAGAAACATATATGTTTGAGATTGTTCTTTTTTATCCTCCCTCCTGTTTTTTTGCGATTGTTGCAGCCGAAAATGCTTGATTTTGCTGCGGCTTCCCCTGCCAACACCACCCCCCCCTAAAAAATTTGCGATGCAATTTATGTTGGTTTTTTTGTGCTTATTTTTTGGCGGGAAACTACTTGAATTGTTGATGGTTTTTCGCGCAGTCGTTCGTCGTGATGTTTGTTGGTAAACGAGACCTTTTAGCTGTACTCACATTCAACGCACGTGAACCGAAGAGGGCTTCGGCCGAACGCGCATCGTGATGATGTCACGTGACGCGTCTCGGCCCAAATCTGTGGAAAGTCCGCGGTAATTCTGAAAAATTGCAAGCGCCTCAGAATATTGCAAAGTTTGCTCGATTTTGCGTTCACTTCTGTGATCACGAAGTCCCAGACAGACCGGATAAACTCCATTGTAAGTGCGCTAGTGATAACCAATAACAGTGTCCCCCTGTGACATCAGAGCGGGACACGATCATAACTTCATACGCGAATAACGGAAAAACAAAATCGACAAACGAGTTAAAACCAGAATTCATAAAAATCTCACACATTTTTCAGTCTAATCGTACTGAAAGTGTTTCAGGGTGGACTTCTCCTTTAAGGTGCTAACTGGGTTTACCTGGAAATGTTCAGCTGAAATGAACTTGAAAAAGGTACAGCTTGTGTGAAACTCTTGAAAGTCTCCTCACCTCGTTTGCTTCGTCCAATCTGTCCGAGTTTTGGAGGTCTTTTATTCTGTGTGGAGCTGAAGAAGTTGTTGGTGTTGTGCAGGCGGCAGGTGAGAGACATTTGCTCCTCGTCTCCATCGTTACCGTACCGACTTATATTTTCCTCGTAAGGCAACACCTGCGACATGATTCTCTCTCTCCGTCTAAACCCAAAGTCAACAAAAACATATATCTTAAATTCAAATATAATAAATGAAAATATCAAACAGACCAACAAAATAGATATAAATATATATTTTATTTACCAGCGAACCTCTTTAGGTGTTTCGGCCAGAGCAGGTCCTATAGTCAGAGAAACCACGTGGTGCACAGAAATCACCCCAACACGAAATACGCCCTCCCATGCGCGGATTCGCCAGACGTACTGCCAGCCAGCCAATCAAATTCGCTTCGTGAGGATTCTAACCCAATTGCAATGCAAGTAGGCGGGATCTCACGAACCGATCCAGTAAGCGCAGAAGGACTCCGATTCTTTCAGGAGAACAAATTCAGCACAACACGTATCCGTGTCCGAAATGGTACCTCCCTATTCCCTACAAATACAAAGTGCACTATGTTTCATCTTTACTAGTTAGGGCACATCGTTTGCACACTGTACATCTATGTGGGATTTTATTTTCTATCCACTAAGCTTTCCAACGCTTAAGAAAAAAAAAAAAAAAATAGAAAAAAGAAAACTATTTTTTTAAATAGTGCACTATGTAGTGTATACAGTGTGATTTGGGACACGTGGGTTGTTTTCGGACCATTTCAAAGTCGTAACATAGCTGATGGGGGGAAAAAACAGCTGATGGGAAGGGAAAATCAAGCCGAGATTAGATCAAGCTGAGTTTCTCTTATTACTGTGTGAACGGCACTTTTTTTTCTTCTTCTCGATATTACTGTCTGCAAGATGCATGTGTTTTGTTTTTGTTTTTCAAAAACTGATCTTGTTGATCAATTTGCAAAATGTAGCCTTTTGGAGTTTTATGACAATTTGCACAAGAATTAAGAAATAGGCTTTAAATCAATAAATAAATGTTATTTTTTAATGCGTTTGTAAATACAACATACCTTTAAATAAAGTGTAAAATTATAACTATAAGTATATTATACATTATCATTTTAATTCTAGATATTATAGCTTATTCGGACATTCAAACAATCTTATAATGGGTCCTCATCTCCTTTATTCATTATTTTGTTAATGTTGCATAATTTCTCTGAGGAGTGCGAGTTTACACTGGTGGGAATGTTCCAGATTTTCTGCAATAAGCTGAAACTGATTAAAATAATGCAAAGCCTTTTTAAATAAAATATATTTTATATAAATAAATAATGAAATCCTTTTTCTTTTTTACAAACAACGTTACAAAGACTTCTATTGCTAACATTGATAATAATAATAATAATAATAATAATAATAATAATAATCCATCCATCCATTTTCCCTACTGCTTATTCTACACAGGGTTGTAGGGGAGCCTGGAGCCTATCCCAGGGACCTCAGGGCACAAGGTCGGGGACACTCTGGACAGGGTGCCAACCCAGTGCAGGGCACAGTCACACACATTCACACACTATGGACAATTTGGAAACGCCAATCAGCCTACAACACATGTCAGTGGACAGGGGGAGGAAACCGGAGTAGCCAGAGGAAACCCCTGAACCATGGGGAGAACACAAGGGTGGAGGCAGGATTCAAACCCCCAACCCCAGAGGTGTGAGGCAAACGTGGTAACCACTAAGTCATTATTCCCCCAATAATAATAATAATAATAATAATAATAATAATAATAATAATAATAATACATATGTATTACATATGTTCATACATACATACATAGCCTTCCTTGCCCAAGTATTCACCCCCTTGAAATGTTTCCACATGTTGTAGTGTGACAACCTGGAAATGAAATTCACTTTGTTGGGATTATGTCATAAATATTCACAAAATACATTCTCTGAAATAAAGGTATCAAACTGTACTTTCCTGGTTGATGCCGTGGTACCATCAAGGTACATTTTTGTACGTATCTATCACCTGGGAGGGTGCATGTGTTACCTTTAACTAATTTTTAGAGTAAAGCTTTAAAAGGTACATCAGTGGTAGTTTAAGGTCAAATTATGTACCTAAATTAAAAAAAAAAAAAAAAAAAATACATAAAAAAAAAAAAAAATACTATATTCACATTTCCAGTTCAAAGATAAATAATAAAAGTACAGATGATGTACCATGCCAGCAACAAGAAGTAAATAGTTTGGTACCTTTATTTTCTGAGAGTGTGACCTAACAATTTTCAAGTGAAGTGGTTCTACACTGGAGTGGTTCAAATCCAAGAACCTGAATGTCAGAATGTCCGAGTCAAAACCCAGACCTCAGTGCGATCGTGTTAGAATGTTAGAGATATACTGCGTATCAAATAATACAATACAAACAACACAAGTGTATCTCAATTCCAGGTTATAACAGTAGCTATAAAATGTGCTAAACTTCAAGGGGAGCGAATACTAATGCAAAGCCCTGCATATAATAGATAGACAGCGCCCTCTTCTGGTGAGTTTTTGTCTTATGTACAAAATCCTTCATCATAAACATTACACTGAAATACATTTAAAAACAACAACAACAAAGAAAAACAATATATATTTTATTTAGAAAAACAGTTTACCATTTTAGATTCCTTTTTGGAAATCAAATCATAATCGCTATAGAAACACTGATAAGCCTTTCTCTTCCTCTCAACTGACCCCACCCCTACTGTTGCCTTTTCAAGGAAAGGGGGGAAGGGCTGAGGAACTGTGTTAGGACTGTATTACAAATTGCACCTTCAAACAATCTTTAAACAAAAAATAAAGTAGGGTAGTGATTAGTAAGGGGTGAGATGATAAAGAAGAGCTGTCACCACCCCGGCATTGATGATTTGTCTAGAACGTCATGTCCTGAAGTGTTTTATTCCTCTTGTACCACACCAATTTTCCAACAATTACATGTTCTATGTACATGTACTTCTTTATTGCTTATAGTTAATAGTTTAATGTTGAGGAACGTCCGTGAAACGAGTTAGTTCCTGTTATCACTTACAATACAGCAGCTATAAACGATCGTTCTCTCACTTTCTCGAAGTTAACGAGACCAAAAAAATGCTATCCCAACAGTGCTGACACTGGAGACTCCTTCCATATACAATGTCTTCTTACAGAACGTGTATAGAACACCGTATCAACGATTTGTTGATAGTTTTTCGTTGTTAAATATTGTCTTTTATATCCATTTCTTGTCATTCTTAGATTATCTGAAGTGTCTGCTATACAAGTCCTTGTGCATGTAGTTACTATATCTAGAAATGAGAACGTATTAGAAAGAGTTCGCTGATATAAACCTGTGATTTGCCTTGAAGTCGGCACTACTGTCCAAGCTGCTGATATAGAAAATCGAATCTACATCCCCTGACCAATCAGATACGAGAATTCTGGTCAAACTGACCTTTTTACCGTGTTGTAGAAACGTTAAGCTCCACCCACCATCTGTTGACTACCCGATATGTTTTGGACACTGAGCTGCTATAAACATCGGCACATCTTGAAGGTTACAATCTGATTGGACGTCATCAGCAAGGTCTCTACCTCTGGACTTGAAAAAGTGCACACAATCCTCTTTTTTTTTTTTTTTTTTTTTTTTTTTAAATGAATGTTTGAGGTTGGTCATGCTTTGTTAGTACAGTTGCTTTTTACTATTTAATTAAGTCACTTGTTGGTGAAAGTCACCAGACTCTCTAACCACAGCTTGAATTCTGTGGGCAAACTTACCCGAGTAAAAAATTTCAAGACATCTGCACATTGATCTGAAATGACATTTTATTTCGTAAAGAATTCAGCTGAGATTTTTTTAATGATAATTAGAAGAAAACTTTAGTGAAGTCTTTTATGAATAGAAATAATTTTTTTGGAAAGAAATGAATTCAAGCATCATTTTAAAGCCCTTGAACATTATAGCTGTCTAACATGTATATTGTGCATAAAGCCCGTTGTGTCAAACCTTTCACCTATGAATGCATCTGCCAAATCTTAAAATTTCACCCGACACCCATGAGATCACAATATCTTCACACAGGTATAAATCACTCAGTGCTCAAGCAAAAAACGTCCACAGGCTTTCCTCCTCTTTATAATGGAAGTGCTGTTAAAGTATAATACATAGCTTGTATTCCATCTGAAAGTTTCCTTTTGGTAACAGAGTTGATAATCGACCGGAAAATGCCATAGTGTTCAATTTTCATCTTCTCCCTCTGACTCCCTCTGACTCCCTCTCGCTCTCTCTCGCTCTCTCTCGCTCTATCTGACTCCCTCTGACTCTCTCTGACTCTCTCTGACTCTCTCTCTGACTCTCTCTCTGACTCCCTCTCTGACTCCCTCTCTGACTCCCTCTCTGACTCCCTCTGGCTCCCTCTGACTCCCTCTGACTCTCTCTGACTCTCTCTGACTCTCTCTGACTCCCTCTCTGACTCCCTCTCTGACTCCCTCTGGCTCCCTCTGGCTCCCTCTGGCTTTCTCTGGCTGCCAGCAGCCAATTAGAGCAGCCATGGGTGCAGGAACGCTTGTTCTAACACTGCTCTGAAACCAGTTAGACCCACCTGCTACTAAGAAATCCATCAAACAATATAACATCACAACAATTTATGTGAAATAAAGCTAAGTTCATCAACAAATATTTCCTGATTTTCACCACAACCTTTATTGAGGTATTTTGCTCTACAATTTATCGCAATATATTTATCTTTTTTAATCATCAGCTCTATATATATATATACACACACACACATACACACACACATTTGGTGTTCTGCTTAAACAGAAGGCTTTTAAATAAAGGATTTGGATTTTCACCCAGACTCACTATAGCACCTACCTCCATGTTGGAAATTTGTAATATTTTCAAACAAAATTACACGATTTACTACTCAGGGTTTTCTCTCCGGTGAGGTGATTAGCTGTTGTACAGAGGCACCACGCGGTCTATAGTAGCCCTGCACATGGGACACTTCTTTGGCGCAGGCAACACGCGGTAACACTGCCAGCATGCGCACACGTGGCCACACTCGAGAAAAACACACGAGCGCTGCTGGCTCAGGCACACGACACAAGCTCCGACCTGCAGGGCCTCGTCTTCCCCGTCCGTCCTCATCCTCCTCTGCTCTTCAAACTCCTCCATCATCTCACGCTCCTTCTTCTTCTCTCTGTGCCAGGTATAGCGCCTCCACAGCACGTACACCAGCGTGGCGCAGGCTGCCAGACCCATGAGCGCCGTCAGAACTCTCCAGAACCGCACGCTGCTCTTGTGGCTCTCCAGCAGCGCGTCATAGTCCAGGCTGCTCAGGAAGTAGCGCAATCCTTGTTTGGGTGGCTGCAGGCGCACCACGCCGCCATCCATCACCAGCTCGCCCACGCCGGTGATGCTTGCGCCCAGCCGCAGCATTTCCTCCATCTCGGTCACGCCCTGCGGCCGCTCGCCGCTCAGGAAATGGCCCACAATGCTGGTGAAGGAGCTCATGGCTGGGTGAAAGTTCTCGTACGTCTTCTCCAGGTCCAGCTCGGCGTCCAGGGGGCGGATCACGCGCACAGTGGCTGTGATGGTGTCGTCGTGTGACGCGAGGTCAAAGGGTACGGTGTTGGTGCGCTGGTGGATGACCTTTTCATAGTCGTTCCTAGATTTCAAGCTCGGAAGTCAATTTCAGTATGCACATTTTCTTCACAGCGTTTTGTTGAATTTGTTACACAGTGTATGTATAATGAAAAGTATAATGTACTAAGCATGAAACCAAATCCAAAAACTCATATGCAACATATGCGTTTACCAGATATGAGTGGTCCGATTCCACACCATCTTCTTCTCCTTTAGTGTCAGTCTGGCGATCACACCTCGGCAGCTGTCCACAAACTGACTGTTCAAGGTGTCTTTAACAGACCGAACAACCCCTATAGAGAGACAACAGACAGAGACTTAAAGTCTTTCTCTCAATTACAGTATAAATTCTGCTGAGGAAATATTCAAGCCCTGATACAGATCGCTAAAGAGGCAAAAACAGAAATAATGTAAAAGACTGAATGGCAAGCAAGAAATCAAACAGCAAATTTAATATGTGTTAGCATAAGTAAGGAATAAAACACTTGGGGGGGGGGTTCTGTTATAGGAAAATAATCAAGGACATTTGGTTGATTTTCACTAAGTAGCCCAACTGTTGTCACACATTTACGCTGATATTCATTCGTACCTTCTATAACAGCATATGGTATACATTTGCCTGGAGCTTCAGCAAGGATACTCTGCAGATCTTGATCTAATGACATTTTCTTGGCTTCCTGTTAATCAGAATATAATCAGACGCTATTGTAACTGTGCCAGCCGTTCGTCGAAATAAATCCCAATCATTTTCATACTTACGCTTAATCTAGCAGCACTGCTGGCCTTCTTCCTGTACACCGAGTAAAGGAGAGCAGTGAGAGCTGAACTGGTGGCCAGGAGCAAAATCTGGCTTGTTGAAGGTTTGCCATTCGAGTCCATTTTTCCCTCTGGATTACAGATAAAAGAGAAACCTTATTAATCTTAATAATCACTTAATAGTCTTCTGTTAAAGGAAACTAACAGTAACAAGCACAGTGAAGGTGTAGGAGTCACAACATGGGGAATTTTCCACAGTGTTGCCAGCTTAGTGACTTTGTCGATTTGGTGACTTTTTAGACCCCTTTAGCAACTTCATAAAATGTTTTTTTTTTTTTTTTTTTTTTTTTTTTTTTTAAATGACAAATCTACTACTTCTTGAACTGATGTTAGTGAAAGTCCTGCACTCGATACGGCTCTTCAGCTCACATCACAGCTGCTGGTTATAGGAGTTGAGAGAGCAGGTTCACTCGAGTCACCACTAGTGTGTAAATACTGACTGAATTGTGCTTGTGCAAGCTGATGTTGCAAACAGCCAATCAATGACTGCCACTGTTCTCAACAACCAATCACTGATCACTAATAGTTCTAAACGACTAATCACTGATCACCATTGTTCCCAACGACTAATCCCCACTGTTCCCAACAACCAATCACTGTTCCCGATTGTATCCAACAACCAATCACGGATCCCCACTGTTCCCAACCAATCAGTGATCCACATTTTCCAGACAACCAATCACTGATCACCACTGTTCCCGACAACCAATCACTGATCCCCATTGTTCCCAACAACCAATCACTGTTCTCGACTGTTCCCATCGAACAATCACTAATCCCATGGTTTTTCGCACCTAGGCACTTTTGTTTTAAACTCTCAGCTTGGTTATATTTACAAGTGAAAAAGTGAGTTATTCAATCCGTAACCATTTCCTTCGTATTTATTTCCCGACATTCACTACTGTTGCTTTATATTTTTAGTGTGTTTTTTAAAAATAGAAATAGTATTTTGTAAATATGTTTATAGCTGTGGTTTATTGTGGTGCCATGACCAAAGATTTTCTCTTTCGATAAGAAAAAAAGTTATAATCCGTCACTTTATATTCTGATAAAACACTATTCTATTTCGAAGTGTCTTCAGAACATCTTCCTTCTTCGTGTAACACCACCAGATATGCAAATGAGCACTCAATGATTATGAAAATTTAATCTATGATGTCATCTGGCGACTTGAGCATGCATTAGCTACTTTCCCCTGAACCAACACTGGCAACATTGATTTTCATGTCAGAACAAATCTGTTATCAGCTGTACAGCTTCAGTTTCAGGCAGATGGCTGAGAAAGAAGAATGAAATGTTATTTATCCCAACATTTAGATTATATACCGTTTTACCATCATATTATACACGAACCCTAACTGCATTTGTGCATAATAACTAGATAATTAGGGTTATTTTAACTAAGTTAGTTGCTGTAGCACACTTTCAGTTTCAGGTATAAGCTACAACAGTCAAATAAGTCACATTTAAATGATTATTGAATAATAATTTACCTTAATACTAACATAAAATTAAAATCTCAAGCACACACTGACTCGGATATATAACTGTATACTTACCTAATAGCTTTAGCTAGCTTGTTAGCTTGTCTTCCTACTGTAGCTGGCTAACTGAAAGCTAGGCTAACATTTCATTCGCGCTGTTTTCATCATTTACACAAACCTCAGGGCTACAAGGAGAACATTTATGTAGAATTTATATTTCTGTTCTTTAACCAAAACACTTATAATGACAAAAATAAATGAATGTCAACAACTCTATATCTAGTAACTTCCACTTAAACGTCGCCCCTGGGTCAGTCCCAATTCAAACATTTAGAGTACAGTAGAGAAGCATTTACAATTGTACCGTATAGAGTGCACCTATGTAGAAAACGAGTTGGTTTTTGGAATGCGGCCTTTTTTTAAAAAAAAAAACCTGTGAAATTTAAAAAGCGGTGTGAATTAACTGCCACCTTGTGGTGTGGAGGGTACAATCTTTTCACAGCCAATATTATATCACTGACGATTGGATTGCATTGGGTTGGGTTGGATTAGATTGGTTGAATTGGATTAGATTGGGTTGGGTTGGATTGGACTATATTGTATTGTATTGTTTACCAAATAATGACTTTTTGATACAGTGACAAGCATTTTGTATTTTTAAAAAACTTTTTATTCATTAATTTTTCTTATTTTATATCAGGCACCAAAATTCTTTGGAGTGCAAATAATAAGACCGTGTGTGTGTGTAGATAAACTATAGTTTGTGCCTTGTAGTTATTTGTTAACATGACAAAGTGTGTTTTTTATCTTATTAACTCCGGGGGTTTCCTCCGGGTACTCCAGTTTCCTCCCCCAGTCCAGAGACATGCTTTGTAGGCGGAATGGCATTTCCGAATTGTCTGTAGTGAGTGAATAGGTGTGCGATTATGCCCTGCAATGGGTTGGCACTAGGGATGTCATGAGAACCGATACTTCGGTACCAAGTCGGTACCAACATTCTTAAAACGTGACGGTAATTGTTTTTCTGCAGTAGCATTGGTACCGTTTCTAATGAAAGTACCGAGGTTGCAATTCTTCCGGACCTGAAGGGGACAGCAAATACGCGCAAGTGTTTTAGTCGGTCCACAAGTGGTAAAGAAGAAGAACAACAACTACAAGTACGCGGGTAAACTACAGAAGTTTAGCTCCGCCCCGACTCATTGAGAAAGAATGTGGTATGGAATATGGAAATACTTCACATTCGAGGCAGATGACAACAAACATATAATTGTTGCTGTGAAGCCGGTGTGCAACCGATGCTATCGTTCATTTCAAACAAAGCGAGGAAACACCTGGAATTTGGTGAAGCACCTG